>PVHY01007880.1:0-64615 GCA_004024945.1 Uropsilus gracilis | reverse complement strand
GGGGGGGAGGGAAGAAACCTCTTTTCTAAATCTAGGTCAGCCAGATAGAGGAAGATTTGCCTGTCTTTTCTACTATTGGTAATATAGTTCCTTGTCCTGAATTTGTTAGGATGTCAGGAAGACAGGAGTTGCTGGAAGGCCTAGCTCATGACTTAAGTATATGAAAATGTGCTCTTTGCATGCAGATATTGTCAGCCAAGCCCTCTTACCCTAGGTCCTTACTGAAGAATGCCACTGCAGTGAACTGAGGGCTCCTTTATATTTTGTTCTGAAAGCGGAAACTCTAGATTTTGGGTTAATGAGATGATACTAGGCAGCCAATGTTTTTGACATTCCAAACTGATAAATATTAGTCAAGAAACCTCTCATTTAGAAAAGTTTAAAAAATGTTCTTTTCACAATTTCTAGGAAGTGGTAAGCACATGGTATGTTGGCTTGTGCCAGGAATTTTGACCTTAGTCAGTCTTTCCAGTCATCTCTGAGGAGAAGGAGCAGGGTGCCCCTGGCAAGGGAGATGGCAGGATAGGAGTGAACCCAATGGTACTCATGCATGGGTTTGCCTAGGCCCTCCTGGCTGCAACCCCCTGGAGGAAGGGGTGAATGCTTCTTGACATGAGATGATAGGTCCTCACTTGCCTCAGCAGAGGAGAGCACACAGACCTGGAAGATGTGGACCTGAGCACAGAGCTGACTGTTAAATCCAGCATAGGATACAAGCATTTTCTTTTTCCAACAATAGGTCCTATTGCCGATTCAGGGAAGGAAGCACAGGCTGACCCCCAGTCCCTCACTGATGCTCATAATGACCCTCAAAGATAACCCAGGGGAGTAGTTTTGTTCAGTAACCCAAGATAATTAGGTCTGCCCTGCAGCAAGTGAATCAGAATGGACACTGGCCAGCAGCCATCTGACTTAAAGGCTAGAAACCCTCGGAACCCCTTCTACCTCCATAAGTCACTGCCCACCTTCTCCCAAGTGGAGGCCTGTACCCTCAGGAGCTTGGGAAGCCCAAGAGACTTCCCTAGTACAACAGGGGCTGTCATGAAGAGAAAGGACTGGCTGATTTCCCCAGGGCCCCAACACTATTGCCTTCGAACACTGGAACACATTACCCAGCCAGAACCCACCACAGTATGGGAGGGCAGCATGGAATCATCTATGGTACTGTGGGTGGTTTCAGCCTCTAAACTGTCCCCCAACCCCATCCCTTTGTCAAAAACTACTGGTTATCATTTACTGAGAAGCCATTGCATGCTAAACTCTCTACATGAATTATTTCTTTGAAAGCACACAACAATCCCATGAGGAAGGTCCTGTCTAAATTATCACCAATTCTTATTTTGATAAGTATGGAAGCTGAATCTTACCAAGATTTGGTCACCAAAGCTTATAAAACACCAACCACATTGCTACATAGATATGAGTTTCATTCATTTTATCTGATGTGTAGTGTTTCACTGTATGAATAGTCACACTGCATCTATCTTCAGTGGTAACTACTTTTACAGTTAGTGTTCTACAGTTAGTTCTAGGGCTTTTTCTATGCTCATAAATCCATACACACATAAAACCAAATAAATTTGGTAGGTCTATATCTGTCTGTATGTTTGTACCCTACAACGTAAACTCCATGTGGGTAGGAATTTTAAAAAAAAATTGCTTTGTTGTCTCTTCATCACTTAAAAGCATGACTGGCATACAGTAAGTACTCCATAAATATTGCTGAATGAAAGCATATGTCAATACATAATTATGTTTTGTGGAGCTTAAAAAGTTGTGTTTTATTTTCTGTAGGTGTTTAGTTTCTTTGCTTTACCAAATGCCTTTTCCTTACCAGTACATACAGAGTTGCCTGACTTTTTCCATCACTGTATTATAGTCCCTAGATGATCAAAACATTCTCTTGCTGATAATGTTTCAGTTGCATCTGATCCTTTTGCTGTTAAATGCTGTGGCTAACATTCTCAAACATCTTTGAACTTCTACCTGAAGCATGAGGTTGGGAGATTTCTGTGCTTAATCCATTTCTTCTTATACTTTTATAACTTTTTCTCCCAAGATTTTGGGAATATTTCAATACATTCAAATTTAAAATTATTATTTTTTTTCTTGATGAGTTGAATATTTTATTAAGTAGTTATCTGTTCATCTCTTAGAACTACTTTCATTAACAAGTTTGTTGGTAGAGATTTCTTACTTTGATTTTCTGATAATGTCCTCATTTCACCATCATTCCTAGAAGATCATTTTCCTGCCTGCATAACTCTAGGGTGTCAGCTATTTCAGCACTTTGAGAATATTTTCTACTATTATTGTTCCATTGCTTTATTTCTGATTACCGTGGTTGATCCAATGGCATGGAAGTAATGCAAAAGTTTTCCGCTCCCCTGGCATCTATACATATCTGATCTCAATGTTACACACTAAAATGATCATGATAACCAGTACCATAACTCCCAAAAATGATATTTAGGAGCTGAACTTCAACCCAAAGGAGGGATATTATCAGTAGAGGGACTATAAATCTAAGTATAGTAGGGGCTGAATTCAGAAGTCTCACTTATATAGAGACCAGATTTAATAAGTAAATATTAACTAATTTATATAAATATATAATAAATACCTATAAACTAAGATTCTAAGCCTTGGGATTCTAAATCTTTGGAGGAATGCTCAGTTCTAGGTCTTTTTGTTCAGGAAATGAATGGGCTGATCTCAGGAGTCAGGAAGGACAGTATTTCTGTAAAATGAGAACCAATGGCATTTGGGCCTGATGCACCAGTGATAAAAGATGTCTTGTCTGGTCAGATCCTCCTGTGAGGCACCCCAGCCCCATCTTAAGCTTTGTCTACAATAAATACAGCATCTTTTTCTTTCAATTTTTTTTTTCTGCGTTGACTATGAAAATACTGTGAGGAGGCATGGAGCTTGAAGCACCAGATAGACAGATCTGCCATCCTGTCACTTCGGACTAGAGAGGGACCAAGGTCTGTGAGAAATGAATGTACTGCACCTCCTCTTAGGACATTCTCTTTTCAATAGTGAAGCAGGAATAGCTCCCTCACAGAAGAATCAGCAGTCTGTTCTGAGGAAAGCAGTGAGTGGTGGTAGCAGCTCCACAACCCTCTGGGCCCTAGGGTGGGTCAGTATCATGGGCTTCTTCCTTCTGAACCTGAATGGCATACGTATGACAATGTGTCAGCAACCAGTTCCCCCTGCAGGCAGGTTTAAGGGTTCTGTCAGTCTCAAGTCTATTTTCACTGTCCCCAGCCAGACTTTCCAGTTATGAATTAAAAAAAAATAAAACAAAAGAGAATCAAAATCCAAACCAAAATGCATTATAGTCCCTCAGGGGACATCCTGTCCTCAACCAGTTGACAACAGAGAGCAGTTGGTTTGTGTTTCAGTTACCTACTGCCGCACAGCAACCAGCCCCAGATAATGTGCCTTGAAGCCACCATGTACCCACAGTCACAAGGGTTGGAATACAGGCTTTTCATGGGGATGGCTTTTCTCTCCAATTTACATCACTCAACTGAGCTAAAGGATCCAAAGTATTGCCTCTCCTGTCTGTGTCTTGATCTTGGCTCTTGGTTGAGATCCTTGAGCCCTGTTCACAGGGCCTGCTTCTCTTCTCATGGCCTCTTATTCTCCAGAATCTCTCTTTCCAGAGCATTCTCTAAGTAGCCATTTCTCTACAGAGCAGCAAAAGTGGAAACCACAGGCTGCTTCAAGCCCAGAAGGTGACTGTTGCCTTTCAGTTATGTGGTTAAAAAAAAACACACAAAAAATATATGACCAGTTCAGATTAGGGGGAAGGGGAATGGAGCCCACCTCTTGAGAGATTATTGTAACCATCTTTGGAAATAATCAACACAGGAACACTGCGAACATGCTGGTTTTCTATTGCCATCAGACCCCCTACTGCTCTCTTTCTTCTTTTTCTGTTCCGCCCCCTCAACCTCCCTGGTCCGTTTTCTCCCACCATCACCCCAATGTCCTGAAAGAGGGTGCTGCTATCTGGCAGAAAGGCGGTTAATTAAAAAAAAATCTGTGCTATTTTTTGCAGTTACACTTTAGGACTTTTATTTATAATGAACTCTCCTGTTCATTGTAAGTGTAATAGATCTGTCCATAGCATTCAAGGGCATGCTTTTTGATTTCTGTTGAAGGAACCTTGGAAGTTGCTGGGGAGCAGGGCCAAACCCAAGTGCTTTTTTCCCACATTCAGGTGTGTCCTCACCAGCTGGTGTTGTACTTAATTATGCACCCATAAAACTTGCACCTCACACATTGTTAAACAGCTTATTAGGAGTTCTTGCCTTCCTGGGAATAGTGTGAATTTTAGATTCTGAAAATGTAAGAAGAATATCTGTTTGTTTTGCACTTTTATTTGGGACAGGAAATAATCTTAGAGTAAACTTAGGAACACACTTGCTGCCCTGTTATGGCTGCTTCCATCACTAGAGGGGAAAATAGGAATGAAAAGGGTGTTTTTCATGTGGTACAGGAAGAATTTTTATAGTAATAGAATTTTGGAAGTAATCACAGGCTAAACAGTTTGTCCCAGTGATCCTGTGCCCCATCATAGTTACTACTGCTTTTATCCTCTCCTTGCCCTCTTCCAGTTCCTCAAATTATATCCATGTTTCTTTCTTCCTCCCTCCATGTGTTGAACCCATTCTCAGGATCCCAGGCATATGATGTTCCCAAAAGCAAGCTTTCAAAATCGAATTTGCCTTTGGGGAGAGAAAGCAGGTCTGTAGTTTGTTGGTCCCTGTTGCTTAATGTTCTCATGCTAATGCTGCTTAGCAGATGATTGGGGTTTAAAAGGCTTCTGCTTTTCAGTGATCTGAAATGTGATGTCATGAAGAACTGGGGGAAGGAAGCCGAGGTCCACCAAGGTACACTTCCACACTGCTCGCGCTGTTTACTGATTCTGAGATGGCGCTGAGTGTCCTTAAAGCTAGAAAAGTGCATCAAGTGCAGGCAAAGACAGTATGAAATTCACTTTATTTCTTTGACTACATGGATTCAAGCATATGGACCAAGGATCAGGACATGGCAATCCCAGCTCTGCCCAAAGTGAACTCTAAAATCGTAGGTAAGTCACTGGACTTCTGCATCTTGAAGTAAGGGATTTGGGTTCAATTCCTGCTAACAAACTCCCAGTCAGGCACTGGGAGTAAGACCTGGCTAGCTGTAATGTACCCAGCCTGTAATGTATTCTATGTAATGTGCCAAGATAATCAAAGTTCCCCACCGTGTGAGGGTCCTGATGCTCTTTGTGGGGATACAACATCACTGGGTTTTATAAAGGGGAGATCACATGCTTAATAGCCTCCTGCCTTCTACAAAAGCCCTAGCTGGGTCTAGGAGGACTATCACACTATGGGTCATTGGCATTCATGTTCATGTTTTTGAAAAGTTTGTTTATGCAAGCACTCTACCGGTCCTGGTGTGTGTTCCTGTATATTAGTCAATTAATTTCTTTTATTGCTACTGATTAGAACTTCTTTTAATTAAGTCATTGTTTTTGCTCACCTGTGAACTCTTTTCCAGTCATAGTACCTCTCATAACTAGGAAAAAGAATTTTGACTTAAACCAAAGACCTCAAGAGCAAGTCTTTGTGAAAGGAAAGGTTAGTGAATAGACAGCATGTGATGAATGACTACAGGGGTGGGGGTAAATGTGGGGGTGAAGACATTTTGGCAAGTAGTCCTTCAACCAGGGCAAAAGTGGGTTCTTGGTGACTCAACATACACCCCAAACATAAGACTCAGGGTCCTAGTCTACCAGACTCCTACTCTGCCTTTTTGCCAGTGGTTCAATGACTGTGCCCTGGAGTGTAGAAAGGGCAGGGAATGGTGGTCTGGACACTAGGAGTGCAGAATGGAGATACCTGGGTGGGATTGGGTTACCTTTTATCCTTTAGTATCCTTGACTGGCATTTTTTTTCATTTTGGAGTTTTTTGTATACCTTACTCCATTGTCTTCTTGCCCTGAGTGTCTCTTCTGAGAAGTCTGAGGTGAGTCTAACAAGTTTTCCTTCATAAAACAAGTTTTCCTTCTGTTTTTTGCCTCTCACAAGTTTCATTATTTTTTGCTTATCTTGACTTTTTGGTATTTTTAACTATTATGTGTCTTGCTGTAGTTTTTCTTTCATTAGAGTATTTTGGTGTTCTAACTTCTTGTATGTCTATTTTCATTTCTTCAGATTTGGAAAATTCTCTTTGATTGCTTCTTCAAGTATTTTCTCAGTTACTTTATCTTTCTCTTCTCCTTCTGGGATGCCTATTACTTTGATTAGGTTTTCTCAAGTTGTCAGATATTTCCTTGAATATGTCTTGATTTTTTTTCCTTTGCATCTCTCTTTCCTTTTCTGTTTTTTGCCTACTTAGGTCTAAATCTTTAAGAGTGTTACTATGTTCTTCCATTTCTTCTATTCTTTGTTTTAGGTTTTTTCCTGAACTCTTTAGTTCCCCTATTGGTCTGTTAGCTTCCATCAATATATTTTAAGAATTCATTCTTATTTCTTAATTTATTGATCGCATTTTTTATCTTATTCTTTTCCTTTTCTGTCTTCTCTGTTAAATTTTCTAGTTTTTTTTTTATTATAATGGTCCTCAGGTTTGTTTTTTTTTTCTGTCAGATTGTAGTATTTTTTTTCTGCACTTGTGTTCCTGATTTCATTGGACTGACTTACTTTCTGAGGTGCATTGGGCTCAGTATTGTTGGTTTGATCCTTTGTGATTTTCCTTCTCCTCATGTTTTGTTTTTGGATTTGCCCTGCAAATCCAAAACTTGGTGTGTTGTTCCTGTGTGGGAAAGAAGAAGAAATGAGATGGAAGAGATTGATAGCGATCTGTAAGGCTAGCCTGTAGAATGGGAATCCTGGGAAGCATGTCCAGGTCCAACTTTAATGAAGCTATGAAGCCCCTTTTATACCCTGGCAGAGAAATGATCACAATGAGCTAATGTGAAAGTAGCAACCTGATTCCCAAGCGTATGTGACATACAGTAGGGGTACGAGTGATAACAGGAGAGTTTACCTGTGGGAGTAACAGTCATTACTAATAGGTCATATGTCTCTTGGAGCATTCCAAAGAGATTAGGAAGCTGGGTTACAGGTGAGAGATGTGTTGTTGCCTATTCTCTAATGTGCCAGAGGGGCTAGACCGATAAAAGGTTTTCCTTTTATCTAAAGTTCATCTCTCAACCTGTGTCACCATATTCCACAGTGTATTAGTGCCACTGATGCTAGTGGGCATTCTGTCTTGGTGGTGGTATTGCTGGATTGTACAAGTATTTGCCAAGTTTATGGGCTGCAGTGGTTGGTGGGCAGAAGTAGAGGTGCAGGTCCCTGAAACTTCACCCTTGTGTGTTCTTGTCTGGATCTCTGCTAACGGTTATCTGAAGATTCCAGCTCTTTTCCTGGATCACCCAGCATCAGGGCCTTCCCTAATGTGACTGAGGGCTGAAGCATGCTGCTGAGGTAGGCTGGGCTGATGTATAGAAATAGGTCCTAGGCCTGTGCTCATCTTTTCCTGGATCACCCAGCATGGCTTGAAGCATCAGGGGCTTTCCCTGCCATGACTGGGGGCTCGGAGTTGCCTTTTAGAAGCAAACTCAGCAGAATTTAGTGCTAAGCTGAATGTGAACACTGGTAAGGTAGGCAGGTGGTGGCTGAAAAAGAGGAGGACATAAGTTAGGTGTAAAACTCCCCAAAGTTTCCAGGTTGAGCTACAATATGAACCAAAGTGTCACTTAAGAAAATAGGGAAGAATGGGAAAGATTTGGGGGAAATATGGATGACTAATTTTCAAATGTAGGGTAGGCATTGATAGTGAAACATCTTGATGGGATGCCTGAGACCAGCAGCTGGTTACAACCTTTACAACAGGCGTTAGAGTAGTGATATTTGTCAGCCTTTAAATCTGAGTGACTATCATTGTGCTGTTTCTCTGGGAAATAGAATTTAAGTTCAAAATACCTGATGTAGCAAAAGCAACTTTCAGTCTGGCTGCTTGGGAGCTGGATAGCAGCTATCACATTTATACCAAGGGGTTTGGGGATAGCTCTCTCTCTCTCTCTCTCTCTCTCTCAGAATCTTCCCCCAACTTCCAACCAGTTAGAAAAACATCTCTGAGTCATAGGAGCCATTGATTTTGGAAGCCACTATGGAATCTTTGGGACAACAAGTGACCTTCCCTCACCAGTTTTGGATCAATCTAATGAACTGTTAGCATGGACTAGAAAGGAAATCACCCAGAATCATTTATCTAAGTAACATCTACCTTTAAGCTGTGGGCTTCCTTTCATCAGCAACCAGGAGTGTTCTGCATGTCTTTAGATGCTGACTGTGCCTATAACCTCAGATGTCACATTTACTATTTGAACATACTCTGTGTTTGCACTCATTCTTGGACCAAGATACTTTTGGTCTGCCATTCTATATTGAAACACAATGTAGGAAAGCTTTTGGTCTCGAACACTTTATATATAAGACTTTTTCTTACCAACTACTTCACCCCCATTTTCCAGCAAGGTGCCTGATTATATCAGTATCTATATTGATGGTCATATGTACATCTATATTTGTATCTATATCTATACCCATATCTATATCTGTCTGACCATATCTATATACTTCCTCCTTGGTCCAATTTTAATCACTCTCCTTTGAGCCCTCTTCTCTGCTAGACCTCAACCTTGGCCTGCCCAACCCAGCTTTAATAAAGGATCTTCCCAAACCACTCAGTTTCCACACTCTTGATATTTGATAACCTGTGGTATCTGACCAAGTTCTTCATCTCCATCCTTGGTTTTTAAATCTTTGACCTGCCTTCAGCAAGAATCTTGGTAAGCTGGTTTGCCAGAAATCCCCCTACCTTTAGTATCTAATCAATTTTCCTTTAGTAACTTCCACCCAGTCATCCCTTGGCTCTGCTTTTTGACTTTAAGTCCAAGCTGTTTTTGCTGAATTTGGATATATGCACAGTTTTATATTGAAATCTCTTTTCCCTGTCACAAGTAGCTTGAATAAAATGACATCATTTTTAAACCAGCATCCAGTTCAGAAATCTACCTTTGGTTTTTATGTTTGTGTCTTATTGAAAATTGATGAGTAAATAACTGAATAAGGGTTAGAGCAGTGCCTGTAATTGTGAAAAGTATCCTAGTAAACTTTGAAACTCCATGCTTGAAACAAGTGTGTGATTTGCTGCTCCCAAGTATTTCACTCAAACTTGTCTAATCCACCTTTGAAAATGTCTGTCAGATACTGTGCCCTGTGACTGAAATGAATGACTTGTCTTGAATGCAGACTGACTGGAGAGTGCTTGCATTTCCCATATGTGAGAGAAAGACATTTAGGAAGTAGATATCTGAAAGATCTTTCAACCTACAAACAACAGAATGATGTGCTTAGAGGACCTTTGGAGAGATGCCATCATGAGTGGAAGTGTAAGAGAACTTATTTTTCTTTTGTTCCTTTGGGCTTGGTTACCATGTTGATAAAAATGAAGACCCAGTTGCATGAAGAGTTTGCTGTCAGAATGAAATGAATTTCAGATTGTGTCAACTCCAGCTGAGAGTGTCCAAGGTCACCCTTTATTCCTGCCTATCAGTTTTAGTTGAGCAGAATTGTTGAGGGTCCTTGCTGTCAAGCAGTGAGCATATACCTTATCTAACACTAAGTGAATGGTTGCCAGAGATTGGCTAATTGTTGATGCTGAAACAGTGTAGACAAGAAAAGAAAAGGAAGTATGTCACTGTCATGTCATATCCATGGGGCTGAAGAAAGTGTCTGGTGAGCAAGAAGAGGACTTGACAGAGGAAATCATCCTGTATGTTGATCTAAATTGACCTATTTTAAAAACTAATTATACACCCAAAATGAAAGTACCAGATCAGCACTGTAGACCTCTTTGCACCAAAGAAAAATGAAAAATAGCTGCTTTAAATTTCTAAATGTTTATTGGTAGAAGTATGATTAAGCTATAGAGTACTATGCAATCCTTAAAAAGAGGGAGATGACACCCATTAGACCGGGCAGTGGAGCTCAACCATTGTCAGCCCAATTCCCCTTTTATAACATCTCTGTTATAACCTAAATAGAACTTGTGAATACACATTATCCCACCTACACATATGATTTAAAAAATCCACCTTTATATGAAGTTAACTGTAACTTGAGAGAAATGAAAGGAGCTTGTAATATCATTACATGTATGTTGCTAAGTCAGTGCTAAGTTAGAACTAGACTACAATATATGGCAAAGTGGTCAGAAGTTTTCTCCTGAATGTAAAGTCACAGAGAGTCATCCTTATGGGAGGAAGAAGGGCAGAATTGCTGTTATAATAGATTTTTTTTAATGGGTGAATAACTCCTGCTAAAATTATGAATAAAATAAAGTAGCATTTCTCTACAGTGCTAGGATGTGAGCAAGTCTTGACTCTGTGGGAGTATAATGTAGTTACTTGGCACCCACGTTTCTGAACACCTACAGTGCCGTTGAATTTCCTGCCACCATGAATGAAAAGATCAATATGCAGAGAGGGGAATGGGTTTGCCTGTGTTTAGAAGCAGGATAGGGACAAAGACCTTTTTTAGTCATACTTACAAGTGCCTCCTGGGTACTGTTTGCCCTGCAGAGGCTGGATGGGAAGAGACCTGGTCTGGGGTCTGGAGGCTTGGATGTTAGACCTACCAGAAGACCTATGCCTCTCTGAGCATCAACTTTATTTCGCTTATTGTTATCTATTTATTTAGAGACGAGGTCTCACTATGTTGCCCAGGATAATCTTGATCCCACAGACTCAAGTGTTCCCTAACCTCAACCTCCCAGGTAACTGGGATTACCAGCACGTACCACCATGCTCAGTACACTTATTGTTATTAACGAACTATTTTTATTTTGAAACGGTCTCAAACTTAAAGGAAAGTTTTAAATACAGAACCAAGAATATTCTGCCATCTTGAACCATTTAAAGTTGTTAACTGATGTTCCATCACCCCATACTTTTTCAGTGTGTTTCTCTTAACAATAAAGACATTTTCTATAGACTCACAATGCAGTCATAAAATCAGGAAGTTACCTTTCGTAGTTCGTATTTTAGACCCCAGATTCACATTACTTTGCTGTCTCTTTAAGCAAAGGTATGATTAGATCTAAGAGGTACAATTCTGGCAAGACTGCAGAGTAATGCCTGATCTTCCATTGTCAGTATTATTTCAAATGAGTTCATCATGAACATTTGCACACTCACATGGTCAGCACTACGTGACCTCATTTAGTTCTCATCTGGGGTACACACACTGTTCTAGAGATGAGCAAACAATGAGTCAGAGAGGATAGGTTACTTGCCCAAACACAGTGATGATAATCAGAGCTTAACTAAGACCTGAATCTGGGTATTCTGGCTTTAAAATTGGGGTTGCGTATTGACTACTGGCAGAGAGAACCAGAGCTGGACATTCGTTAAAGTGATAAAGACAGAGCTTAGTCAAATACTGTTGTAATTGTGAAAAAAGAAAATTCAGTGTAGAACTGAGTTCAATCCTGAATATAAGGAAAAGGAATTATAGCCTGGGAGGTATGAGGGGGTAACTAGATGGAAAATTACAAAGTATAAGGACATTCTTGCTAAAATGACTCAGTAGGATTCTTGCTAAAACTGAAACCTGCAGGCCCAGCAAAGACAGGTCAAGGTTGAAGCCTAATCAAGAAGAGGACTCGGGAGCCTGACTCACGTTTGGGAAGAAGAGTCTGTCATTATTCACTGGCCTTACTGAATACATTGCATTGTGCTGCATAGTTGTATTTTCGATTTACATTTTCCTTTTCTCAGTTGCTCAAGTCAGGTAATGTGATCTGTATGCCCCTTTGACAGATGGAGATGCTGAGGCTCAGAGAAGTTATGTTATTTGATTAAGCTACATACTATATTGGTGGCAGGACTTGCATCAGGCTTGGATGTCCTCATTCCCATGCAGGGGCTATCACTCAGCTGGCCTTGGCAATGAAGCTGGACAAAGAAAGAATAAGCTGAGCAAATTCCAGCCAGGTGGGATTTAGATTCTGAGCACAGCAGATAAGATCAGCTAAAGTGAAGGATGAGTTGAGAATGAAAATGTGGACTCCCCAAGTTGAGCTGAATTCTGCCACGTGACCTCCCAGGATGTTGACAGCCTGAATAGCTGAAAAGGAGGTACTTCCCTCACACCATAATGTCTCAGAACTGCCAGGCATGGGAGGCGGAGCTCACCCCAGGCCTCCTTTCAGGAGCTCTGTGTTTAGGGGACACAGTTGTAAATTAGACATTCCCATGGTGAATGGGGATTACAGGCACCCTGTAGAGAAATTCTGTCCAAAGGAACAGGGCAAGCTTCCTCCAGACTTCTCCATTTTCATTGGCATTCTCTCCTCCTTGCTGCACCCTCTTCTCTGGATTCCAGTTCACTCCCCTGTGTTTGGTCCATCTCAGGATCCTGGATGCCTCAGTCACAGGTTGAGGAGCTCCCAGGAAGGATAAACTGGAAGCTGTGGTTCTGCCATCAGCACCAACTGGGAAGTTGCTGGACATGGAAATTCTTGGTCCTTACTGCAGATGCCCTGACTCAGAAATTTGGACATAGGTATTAGGAATCTGTATTTTAATGGACCCTGTAGGCTCAATTCCTGCTCAAGAATGAACTCCAGGGGAGAAGGAACAGAGCCATCTGCCTCTAACAGGATCCCAGAGATAGGTTTCCATTCTCTGTTACTCACTCAGAGAAGCTGCCTCAGCTTTGCTGTTGCCTGGAGTACCTAACATTTCCTCCTTCACGAAGTGCATAGTGTCAAGTCTGGACCTCATGATCACTGGGCAGGGCCTCAGGTAGGCTGTGCTTTGGGCAAGAACTTTTAGAATGCTTATACTGACCAGCAGGGATTCTTCCACTTAGAAAATAGGTTAACTAGGAGAAACGTAGGAAGAAAAGGAAAAACTGAATTTTCCTGCTTATTCATGGAAACCATTGTTCCTGTTTTGGAAAAAAAAACAAAACAAAATAAAACAAAGCAAGTGAAAAAAAAAACAGATACTGTTTTACATCTCTGAATCTATCAGGGATTCCATAACCTCAGGGAGATGGAGGTCTTGGTGCCAACCAAGAAGTTCAAGTTCACACCTCTGTGCTATCTCCAGAACCCCTACATAGGTGCCCAAACAGCAACATCAATTTTCTAGGGGTTATCACTTAAGTCCTCCCTAGTCTGAGGTGCAGTGAACAAGAGAAATAAAATTTTATAATGCTAAATTTATTCAATCAAAGGATTATTCTTCATTTTGAGATTCTGTCTTTCCTACATTGGAAGAGTTAAAATGTCCTCTCTTTCAGGAAGTAATCGTGATTCCAGATGGTATGGTGGATAGAAGGTAGACAGGTAATAAGTGATTTTTAATACTGTGACTGGAGCAAGACTGGCAACCTTATGTCAGACTTCCATTCTTATCTTTAAGTCAGTTTAATCTGAAGGCAGACAGATTCCAGTTCTTGACTAGTCCGTCCATTTGCTTTTTAACCAGAGAGGTTAAGTGAGCTGCCTAGGTCACAGTGTGAGTGTGTGTGTGTGTGTGTGCATGTGTGTGCACGCACACGTATGTGTGTGTGTGTGTGTGTGTGTGTGTGTGTATAACTACCAGGACTAAAATGCAAGTCCTTCCTCTCCCTCATCCCCCTTCATTGTCTCTCTCCCAGAGGCAGTCTTGCTCACCTCTGAGCTCCAGAGGGGTTTACTCTTAATCCCTGTCCTTCCATCTCCCTGTGCCTGTGGGGGTAAATTGAGATAATCAGTGAAAAGTGCTTTGTCAAGTCCTCTGTGAAGGTAAAGGGTCATAGGCCAAGCCTGTGGAGGAGTGCCTGCCACATGAAGAAGCAGTTAGTTACAGTCCCCTGTGAGCAGACCAGTTGGTGGGGGCTGGCCGGGTTATGGGAGGGTGATGCCAGGGAGACTGTTGCCATGGTGACTTGGCGGTAGCCCTCCCCAGCTTCCCTAATCCCAACCCCTGCAGCCAGCTTTTCGAAGCACGACTTTCCAGCACATGGAAAAGCTGTTTCTTCACCTCTGTGAAATCAGGATTGTGTCTGACAGCTGGAACCCAGCCACTCGGAAGACCCCAGAAGGTCCCTCATCAAGCCGAGCTCGGGGAGCGGGGCTTGGCATCCTAGAGCTGGAAGGGGCGAGCCTAGCTGGATCTGTGACACAGAGCCAGCTGTGGGAAATGACATGCGGCGAGTGCTCCTTTCTTTGTTTCTCTCTGATTTATCCCAGTTTTGTTCATAAAGGTGATTTGATTCTGTGGTCATTTTATACAATGAGCAGCTCAGTCTTATTCACCCCATGATTACAGCACAGGCTTTGACTGTAATTGATGTTAGCCAGGCTGGCTAATGTTATATCTTACAAAGATTGCCTCATTAATTGACTGTAGAGATGTCACCCACACACTGGAGCATTAACAATCAACGCTTAGTGCTGATTCAGCAAACAGCATGGCTACAGATTTTTGTTCATTCCGTTAGGATGAAATCCCAGCCGAGGGATCCCTAGGTTGTGGGGCATGAATATCTACATGTATCTCAATATGTTTTGTTCCATTTTATACCAGATCTTAATGCCACTAGCCATTTCTGAATGCTCTCATTTCTCCATATTCAAACACTTGACTTTTTAATTCCATATTTTTTGGTGCTAGTTTATAGAGGTAACTTGGTACATTATTTGCCTTACTTTCCATTTAAAGGGGTTTGAGTGGTTTACTTTGTATATTGCTGCTGATTTTTTCCCTTTGATTTTTTTCCTTTACTTCTTTTTTTTTTAATTTAATTTTATTTTTTTTTAATTTATTTATCTATATTTCACATCATTTCAATCCCTGGGGGTCGAGTTTTCTTACCAACTTTGTTGTCACCCAGGAGCCCTGTGGTCTGAACACAGTTTCCAGTATCTAGAGGGCACACAGTCCTCCAGTACAGCGCATGTTCACCCCAGCAGGGCTCTGTTTTAGAAGCGGAGGAGCTGAGGGCACACAGGGAGGTCATGTCACAGATACCATAGACCTCAGTTACATGCAATCATTAAACCTATTTTGGAAGGTCCTTTATTCATCTGAAAAAAGGAAGAGACACTCACCTCTGAGTCTGTTCCAGTCCTCTGAGCCTTTACTGTGGTGATTCAAGCAGGTGTGGAGACAAACATGGCACAACACTGCACTCTGAGTGCTAATGATCATGGGAAGATGCGTGAATATAGTGCTGCTCACGTGAGTGCTTGTGCTGGTGCCCTATGTTGGTCCTGCTTGCAGTATTGGGAACCCAGAGGAACTCTGTGAGCAGGGCACTCCTGGACATGGAGCTCAATCCCTAAAAATAGCTAAGATATAACCGGTTGGCAAGACTAAAAGGACTTGCTGGGTGAGGGTAAAACATCCTCCAGGCACTGGGATTTGAAGGATGGTGAGCCTTCCACAGGAGCTAGGTCAACTGTAGCTGGGAGGAGGACTGAGCCAGACCTGGAGGAGGGTGTATACTGGAGCACAGGCTTTTAGCAGTGGGAGCACCAAGTGCTGCAGACTTGGAAGGCATGCCAAGTAGGTACAGGGCGGAGAGTTCTCTCCCAGGGGCCAGCAGAGGCTGTAGGCTTGTAGGTTCCACATCAGCAGACTGGCTGCTAGGACAGTGTCAGACTTTGTGAGGGGTCTGACATGTACTCTGTGTGCTTGACTTTGATGGATCGGAAGCCTCCCCCTCTAGTCCCATATTCCTAGAAATGAAAGGTAGTGATGTGCAGCATGAAGGATCTTCTAGTACGTGCTTCTATGGGTCTGGTGGCTGTGTCAGTAGATCCCTGCTGTGTCAGCTGTGTCAGAGGGAACAGGGAAGCTGAGTAAGTGGCTCTGTAGTGCTCAGTCTAGATCAGAACATTCTAATGGTGTCATTTTCTTGGTACCTACGCAGGATCTATGTGACCCTTGATTTTAAGTCCTTCCTGAGATTTCTTTCGAAGGGTTTCCTAAGGGTGGGCCCCACCTCCTCTGGGAAGTAGTAAGTTCTTGAGGTGGAGGGGAGTCGGTTTCTTCCCCAGACCCCCCACAAGGTTGCCCATGGGATGAATACCTGATTAATCTTCAGGATACACCTTAGATTTCACTCACCTCTGGGGGGAACAGAGGCCTGATTCCACAGAGTGGACCATGAGACAAGATTTAGGACCACGTCCAGCACTGACCTCTTCCAGCTGTGGTGCTTTGAAGTGGTCATTTAATCTTCTGAACTTCCATTTCTTCAATTGGTAATTGAGACTACTGTAAAGTGGAAGTGAGGAGATAGCAGACTCTTCATTTTCTTTCACATGGTCGTGTGAATCTCCAGGCATGAGAATCCTGGCCCTTTGACCAGAGACACCCAGAATGTGCCAAGGCTAGCAAACATCACCTCTGTTCCCTTGTCACCCTGTGTCTCAGCCCTTCTGCTTTGTTTTCATTCACTGAAGTGAAGATGTTCCCATGCTCCGCATTTCTGTCCTGACCTCCCACTCCTGTCTGTCGCAGGACATAGACCTTGGTAAAGATTTAGAAGACTCAGACCTAGAAGACACACACCCCCAAATACTTCTTGTGGCTCCTGAGAACTGCTGAAGAGAGTATTCGGGGAAACCTGGGGAGTGTGTGCTGAAGCTGCCAGGCACTCACCCTCCCAGAAGTGGCAGTGAGAGCTCTGGGTCTATATGAGCAGTTGTCCATCACTCTTAGATACTCTGTGAGGCAGGGAGTGGCTTCAGCACAAAATGCTGGGCTGGGGTAGGGTGGGCATGGAAGGCATCTTCACAAGAGCTCTTACTTTGAAAACATCGTCGTGGGAGAAACAGCTCTCTGAAGCCTGTGACTTAGTGCTGTCTTTCCCACACACTTCTGGCAGCTCTGGGCCCTTATTATTCACCACGGCTATAATCATCACCATGATAATAACAAGACTACATTTGTTCAGTCTCTTAACTTGGAAATAAATAAGACAGCTGATCTAGTGTGAGCTCCAACTCTAGTCTCTACCCCATCATCACTTAATAATGATTATGGAGCCCCCCCCAGGCAAACTGTGTCCTGCCCAGCACTTGAGATATTAAATCCACCTAGAAGCAGGATATAATAATGCTGACCCCGCAGGGATGTTCCAAGAATTAATTCCTGCAGGCTCTCCATTCCGCTCTTCTCCGACACATTCAATCTTAGGAACCCAAGAGTTGGTGACGTTTATACTATGAATTAAGACATTCAGCTGTTGCCCCTGGAACTCTTCATTACAATCCTGAGTCGATCAATGGCAAAGAGGAATACTATTTATTAGTTAAGTGGATGCTATTGAATTCTTAATTTAAGTGGCTTTTAATTCAGTGTTTTACTTGCTGTCCTTCATTTTGCCCTTGCTCATACAAATTTGCCCATTAAAGCCCTGTGTGAGGCCACACTATTCCTTTATCGTGATTTTGTTTTTCTGGAGAACAGTTTAGAAGAGGGAGAAAAGGTAGGTGAAATTCTCAGAGTAGGCAGAGGCAGGCTTCTCTGTCATGTGCTAGGAAGAAGTGGGTGTTCAGGAAGGGTGAGTGAATTAATATGGACTTGGAGCTCATTTGGCCTTCACTGATGTTTCTTGCTTTAGCTTTACCAGCTTGAAAGCTTGACTAACATTCTTCCATCCAAATATGAGTCACAGAGATAGTAAGTGGGAGGCATGGAACAGCTCCCTGACCAGAAGGAGGCTCGGCTGGTTCTTGTCTAGTGGCTGCTGGGGTTGGTGTTGGGTGCAAATAGTGATAACTGTTAATAGTCACTTCTTACATGCACAGTATTTTTTAACAACTCTGCTGATGTCTAATTGAAACACAGTATGCTGTACTTGTTTAAAGGATACAATCTGATGTTTTGATATCATCACCATATTGAAAATAATAAATGTATCCTTCACTCCCAAATTTTCCTCATGCCCTTTTGCAATTATGCTCTCTAACACCTTCCTATCTCTAGGAAGCAGGGGCTGCTCTGTGAGAGATTTACTTTCTATCACTACACATTATTTGCATTTTCTAGAATCTTTTACCAAAAGACTCAAAAAGTATGTGCTCTTTTTAAAAAATCTGGTTTCTTTCATTCAATACACAGTTTTAAAATCAGTTCATCTTGCAGTAAATATCAATAGTTCATTCATTTTTATTGCTGAGTAGTATCCCATTAAATGAATTTGTTTATTGTTTGTCTGTTTACCTGCTACACATTTGTTTTGTTTCTCCAGTTTGTGACTATTACAGATGAAGTTTAGTATTTTTGTAGCCTAGCTTCCCTATCTCTTGGAGAAAGAAAATTATATATATATATATATTTTTTTTTTTTTTTTCCCCTGAACGATTGCACCATTTTTCGCTGCCTCTGGCCAGGTGTAAGAGTATTAGACAGTTTGTTTCTTCCCCAGCTCTTGGAATGCTCAGTTCTCTCAGTTATAGCCATTTTGATTGTATAGAGCTATCTCATATGGATTCAATTTGCATTTTCCTTTTAATAGATGTGTTGATCATTTTCCATGTGCTTATTTGATGTTCACATATTTTTTTGAGGAAGTGTTGAATTTTTTTTGCCCATTTTGAGGGGGATCATTTATTATTTCTTAATTTGTGGGATTCTTTATTACAGACACAAGTTCTTTATCACATTCAGAAGTTTTAAAATTTGGAGAAATTCAAGTCTTCAGTATTTCCTTCTAGGGATAGTGCTTTTGGTGTCATATCAAAGGTATTTTTGCTGAACTCTAGGACTAGAGAGTTTCTCATATGTCTTTGTCTAAAAATTTTTAAGATTTAGCTTTTACAATTAGCACAGTGAAGTATTTTTTAAATTATTTTTTGTATATACTGTGTAGGTTGTGTATCAAAATTATCTTTTACGCATATAAATATCTAATTGTTCTATTATAATGCATTGGCAGGACTTCTTTTTCAACTGAATTGTCTTTGTACTTTTGTCAAAAATCAGTTGTTCATATGCTTGAGTCTGTTTTTGTTCCATCTAGATCAAACTGACTTGGTTGTTATTTTTCTATACATCTTGAAATCAGGTAGTAGTGTCAGTTCTCCAACTTTGTTCTTTTTCAAAGTTATTTTTGACTATTCTGGATCTGGTATAATTTCTTTAGATGCCTGATAGAATTCACCAGTGAAACAATCTGGCACTAGAACTTTCTTTCTGGAAAAATTTTAATTTTAAATGTAATTACTTTAATAAACATATTGACTACTAAGGTTATCTTTTCTTGAGATGTTGCTTCAAGTTTGTTTGTTTTTTTAAAGCTTTGTTGTTACCATTTCAGATTGTTAGTCTTTCTCTTGATAAACTGACCTCTTTATCATGATTAAATTACCTTCTTTTAATTTTCTACTTTAAAACCTACTATAGCTACTCTAGCTTTCTTTTGATTAATATTAACATGGTATAAATTTTTGTTTCTTTTATTTTCATCTACTTATCTACATTAAAAGTGAGTTTGTATAGGCAGGATATATAGAGTCTTCCTTTTTCCTCTTTCAAACAATATTTGACTTTTAATTATAGTGTTTAGACCACTTACATTCTTATGTTTGATGTGACTATTGATGGCTAGGATTAAACCTACCATCTTTCTATTTTCAAGTCATGCCATTCTTTATCTTTTTTTGCCTCCCTTTGAATTTTTTTTATTTCCTTTTACCTCCTTTGTTCTATTATTTTTAAGTCCTTGCATTGTTTTTTTAATAGTTGTATTCAGGTTAATAATGTAGATCTTTAACAGTCTACCTCCAAATGATACTATACCACTCACTGTTTAGTATGTGCTCCTTACATTTAAAGTACAGGGACCTTATATTTTTCTTCTCCTAGCTTTATACTAGTATTATCCATTTCACTTCTGTATGGGTCATAAAATGTATCCTACATTGCTACTAGGTTTTGCATAAATATCTTTAAAATATACTTTAAATATAACTATCATTTCTGATACTATCATTGCTTTGTATAGGCTCATATTTCTATCTGCTATCGTTTAATTTTGCTTGAAGAATGTCCGTTAGCATTTCTGATAGTATGGGGTCTACAGGTGATGTTTTACCCACATTATCTTTTTTGTGGGAAAATTATTGTTATATTTGTTGCTATGAATGCATTTATCTTTCTTTGACTGCTTTAAAGATTTCTTTCCTATTTGTTGTAGATAATTTGAATATGATATGTCTTAGCATAATTCCTTTTGTATTTCTTATGTTTTGGGCTTGTTGAACTTCTTGGATCTGTGGGTTTATGATTTTTTTTAAATCACATCTAGTGATTTTCTAGCTATCATATTTTCAATTACTTGTTTTTCCTCCCTTTGAGGACTCAAATAACACATATGTTAGGCTGTTTGAACTTGTTCTCATTCTCACCGTGCAATGATCCTCTATTCTTTTTTTTTCTTTTTGTCATCTTTTTCCCTTTGTGTCTCTATGTAATTTTTATTACTACATACTTAAGTCCTTGTTTTTTTTTTATTTTTTTTTGGTCTTTTTTGGGCAAAATTACTCTTTTGTTAATCCTATAAAGTGTATTTTTTATCTTAGACACTGTAGTTTTTAGCTCCTTTGTGTCTTAACATTTTGAACTTATGAAAACAGTTATAACAGCTGTTTCATTGTCCTTTTCTGCAAATAATAGTTTCTATATTAGTTTTTGAGTCAGTTTTGATAAGTTGATTTTCCCTCCTCACTATGATTTGTTCCCATCTTTCTTTTTATACTTAATAATTGTTTACTGCATACCTGGCCCTGACAGTTTTATCTTGCTTTGTATTGAATGTTTTTGTATTTAAATTTTGTTCTGGGATTCAAGATATTGGGAATAATTTGATGCTATCAAATCTTACTTTATATATCTACTAGGTAGGGCCAGATCCATGTGTAGACTAGTTCTCTGCCTCTGCAGTGCTGGCCGCTTCCTGAACACTCTCTCTGACGTTCTATGAATGACAACCAGTGACAGCAGCACTACCCCCACCCCTTGTGCATGCACATCCTGTCCCTGCTAAAATTTTGAGTGGTTCTTCCCTTGGAAGGCAGCTATGCTAACCACTATGCCACCAATGCTCAGGCTGGTTCTTCCCTTGGATGAATGTTTTCCTCAAATGTGTGCTCTGACCAAAGCAGTCTGATCAAAACTTGAGGTGAATTTTTTATAGATCTCTGGGGTTCACTCTCTCTGCACAAATGCCTTCTTTCTGGTACTACATTCTACAAACTTTAAATCCCTTTGTCTCCTCTTGGACCTGGGCTGGACTTACACCTCCTCTGCCCTTTCAACTCAGGGAGGATACCAAGTACTGCCTCATTTTGACCTTCCCACTATGTGACTGGAATCTCTCCAAGGAGACAATTGGAGCAATGGTAGGACTTATGTAATTTTTTCTCTCTCCCAGGACTCACTGACCTTCACTGATGATGTCCAGTGTCTTGAAACTGTTGTTTCATGTATTTTGTCCAGGATTTTGATTATCTCAGATGGGACAGTAAATCTAATCCTTGTTTATCCACCTTGCCTGAAGCAGAAGTTGACCCTGGGCTTTAATTACTTTAAAAGCATTTTTAATTTATTATCTTATTTTGTCCTGACTTATAGACCTGGCATATTAGGGATTATTTAAAATTTCTACTTTATGAATGATGAAACTGAGTCCTGGAGAGATGAAGAGACTTTCCCAGTGTCTCAAAGAATTAGTAGCAAAAAGAGGAATGTTTTAGTTCCCTATGTGTCTAACTTTGTGTCTCTAGACAAGTTGTCCCAATTCATGACATCACTAAAATTTATGACCAGCTCACCATTCAATGAGAAAATGGAGTCTTAGGCAGGTAAAGAGATGTTACCAGGCAAGGGAGCTATAAACTGTCACGAGATCAGAGCCTCTTTATCAGTTCTGGATCTGACCGCTCATGGCCACAAATGCAAACGTAAGGAACTTTGGTGCAGCAAAGAAAAAAAGCAACAACAATAATTTATTTTCACCAGTGGAGTAGAGGGAGAGGGAGAAGATCCAGTTACCCACAGACATTGCAAGGTGGAGTTGCAGCCACAGAAGCAAGATGCAGCAGACGTTGCTACCCCTCCGCTTGCCTCACTTGGCAGCTTGAAGGCAGTGACCCTCCCACAGCAGCTCTGATGAAAATCAGAAAGAGACGTTATCTGTATGTAATGCTCACTTCTAAAGGCTCAGAAAATGGTGACTCAGCTCTACCACCCAACAGTCCTCTCTGTTGGGACATCAGGGGCAAAGGCACTATATGGGGTCAGCCCTCCTGCCTTGGCAGCAGCCTGAATGGAGTCTGGCCCCCTGTTTGAACAATTTTTGTCACCATTTCTATAGCAATGAAAGTCAGATGTCTAGGTTCTAGGCTGCAGCCTCCAAAGACCCTCTCCTCCAGTCTCAAAATGTTCTTGAGTCTGACAAGACGGGAGAAAAAAGGGCATTAGAGTTGAATTTATCTGTCATCACAGGAAGATGAGGATCCGAGAGAGAGTGGTTAGTGAAAAGGCAGAATCTTGGAATTCAGATGTGTTCTGAGACTGCCAGAGTGGCTCAAACCACTGAAACCAAATGTGATCTTTAGTTGAATTCAGTCTATAACATGGTATCCCAGTCCTTGTGGATAACAGTAAGTGCTTTCTTTATTTGTTTTTAAAAGCATTTTTGCTATTTTATAAACTTATTTTCTTAAAAAAATACCTATTGACTGCCTATTCACTGGCACAGTGTTAGGTCTTGGATACAAATAGGGTTAAAAGCAAGTGTGGTCCCCACCTGTCAGGGTCTTTGGTATAAAAATTAGAAAAGGATACAAATAAATGCTATAAATTATTTTACATGCTATCATGGCTGATTAAATTTTTCTTCATTTTAGTTGTAAACATACATCAAAATTTTGCCTCACAAGCAAATCACAAGGAAAGAGAGTTAAACTGGCTAATTCAGAGATTGTCCTGTAGAAAATTTCATAGGAAAACAGAATGATTAGGTTATCACTGTGTGACTACACAAGAAAAAAGGTTTGTTTCCAGATCATTAGATTCTGATTGACAGTCAGCTGAGTGGGTGGGTAACTGACTTCCCAGAAGAGGTCTTAATTTCATTAAAGTTTATCAGAAAATTACTTAAGCATTTTATCAATTTTTTATCTAATTTCTTCCCAGAAAGAGGTTGGGAATGACATCACATATAAAGGTTCTGCCCATACCAGTTTCAGACCATGTTTCCATATTGGGAATGTGTGCAGAGTAGCATGGAGGAGAGCAGACATGGGTGAATGCCACCCGGGCACAGCAGGTAATAGTGTATGTCGATTATATGGAGCGCTCTGCTCCCTCTGCTTGGCAGATACCTGCTCATTTAATTCTTGCATAGTACCGTGACGTAGGGATTTTCACTATCCGCATTTTTTCTTACAGAGAAGGAAAGTTAGGTAAAGTTGAAGTAACTGGCTCAAGGTCTCGTGACTAGGATGTAGTGGAAAGACCAGGAAGGTACTGCAAGGAAGATAGGTGTTTTCAGGTGGATGGCAGGGTGGACAGACTAGACTCCCATCCTGCTCTGTTCAATACACTTATCATTAGAGGTCTGGGCTAATTGATAAATCTCTTTGTCCCCATGCATGATGACCAGGAAGTTCACTTGGGCCTGGGTCTTTGGCTCAAGGGAGTGGCTGACTCAAATCAGCTGATTTTCAGAAGCTGCATTCTGGTTGGGAGTGGAGACCTCCCTCCCTTTAGAAGCTTTTGGAGATATAAGCCATGTTTTAGATTGAGGTAAAAATGCATCAGCTTTGCTAGCCAGCAGGTGGTAAGAATGGTTATGAGGGTCATTTTCACTCTAGCCTGAGTGTTCTGTTTATGTTTTTGCTGTTGTTGCTGATGTATTTCTGCATCTTGTCATTTAAGTGCTACAGCAGAGGGAGTATTGAAAATGGTGGTAAGATGGTGGTAAGATTTACACTGGTAGTGTAAATACAAGTTAAGATAATAAAGTTTTGCTCAGATATACACAAATTGGTAGTTTGTGCAGTATTATTTCAAGAACAAGAAGAATCTTTCAGAAGCCAGCTTATTAGAAATTATAGGCACTTCTGGATGGAAATTTAAAGAGAAGATTTAAAAATCAATATTTCTTATAATTTACCTATAAAATTTCACTAACTTCAATTTAACTATTATATTGTTTCTATAAATTATTTTCTAAATGTAGATCCATGCTGGATATTTCATCCATGGTCCATATCAACTATTTCGTATTCTGTTTGTTTTCAATGACCAGTGTATCATAAACATTTTTCATGTTTCTGCATAATTATCATTTTAATGACCACATAATATTCCATTGTGCTGAGGTACTGTAATTTATTAAACCATTTCCCTTAATGTTGCCCATTTATGTTTTCAGTTTGGAGCTTTTATAGATTATACTGCAGTGAGCATCTTCTTGTAAATAGCTTTTTGCTGCTATTGAATTTCCATAGAAATAATTCCTAATAGAGGAATTACTGGTAAAGGACACAGACATCTATATGTCTTTCTGTATATTACTGAATTGCTATCTAAAAATATTGTTTAATTCAGTGTCACTGCTCTGGTATGCATCTACTAGTTTCATCTCAAGTGCAATGGCAAAACATGACCCCAATTTTTTGCTAATTTGACTGATAAAATGGTATCCCAGTTTGCTTTCATTTATATTCTGTTGTTTACTGGAGATGATTGCTGTTTCTCCATGCTTATTTATATTGTGCTGAATTATCTCTGAATTATCTGTTCATTTATCTATTATGGTCATGTTGTTTTTCTTATAAATCTAGATGCACTCCCATAGACTATAAGTATTAATTATATTTGTCCCATTGCTTCATAGTTGTGGTCCTCTTTTTAATTTTAATTTTCATTTTGGAAAGGCTTTATATTGTTATACATGGAAATTGTCAATCTTTTCATCTGTGAGAACTTTCTTTTTCCAAAAAGGAGAAAATAATTTATCTACAGATATTTTGAGTATTTCATACATCTTTCATTTAATCATTTAATTAACACAAAGTTATTGTGTGCTTTTCATGGACCAGATAGTCTTGTAGGCTGCAAGAATACAAGATTCCTATCTTCTTGGATTTTATAGCCTAATAAAAAGAGAGACAATAAGCAAATATATAACTAATGCCAAATAGCATTAAATCTTAGGATGACAAAGTATAGCATGACAAGGGAAAGTGTTAGTGCTTGGGATAGGGCTTCCTCAGAATGATTTTTGAGACAGAGATGACCACTGTCAATCAGACCACCATCAATTCATGTCACTTAAGTAGAGCTCTGAATGGAGTGACAGAACAGTGAGAGCAAAGACCTTGGCATGGGGGAACATACATGATATATCAAAGAAAGTAGAATTCTGGGTATTTTCTGTAGAGCATAAAAACTAGAGAATAGGGGAAGAGGGGGTTGCTCCAGGCGATGAGGGTTCGTCCTAAGGGTGTTGGATTTGAGCTCAATGAGATGGGAAGCCACTGGAGTTGAGAGATGTAAGTTGACTTATAGTCAGAATTTCTAGATATTTTGTATTTCAATCATTTTGACTGATTTAATTTTAAATTTAATTTTTACATCTTATACAATTTTTCTTCCTTTTCAATATTTATCGTATACTGTCTTTATCTTATTTTCTTCACAAGAACTTTCAAGACAATGGTAAATATATATTTTATTAATGCTTTCAATAACAGTGATAATGTAGACATCATTATATATTCTTGAATCTAGAGAAATTATCACTAATTTAGTTTAAACATGGATGCTATGTGTTATTAACTGAAGTTCTTATTCTAGTTTTTAAAATTTTATTAGGGATGATTGTTGAATTCTACAAAATATCTTTTAAGGATGCATTAAAATTATAAGATGCTTTTAGCATCTTGATATGATGTAGTATATTAATAGAACCTCTCATATTTAGCATCTTGATATGATAGAGCTAATTAATAGAAGCTCTTGTCTGAAGCAATTCTTGCCTGCATCTCTCCATAACTCTACTCATGTTATAATTCTAGTATATAGAATATATTATTATTCCTTAATACTTTCATATGTTGCTGTTCTTTTAATACTGTCTTGTTTGTGTTCATAGTTCACACTTGGCATCTTCTGCCTCTTACTTGGTCCTGATTCTAAGGGCATTGAGGAAGCCCTGGGGACAGAGGTCACCAGGCTGAAGCTGGGGGAGTAAAGACACCTGATAATGGATGTCAGTACTCATGCTCCAACACGACTTAGTGTCATGTCTTTCCTTAGAACTTTAATTCAATTTTTTTCAAAATAATTGTGTCCACAACTTAAATAATCAAATAGTTTTATTATATCTATATGCACATAATGTATATAGGTATATACATAGTATATGTAGTATATGCATATTATACTACATATACATTATAAGGAGCAATGTTTTCCTCATGCCATCTCCTTTCCTGTTTATAAGAGAAAACCGCATTTTTCTTTTTAATGGTTTAAATTTTAAAACTTAATTTTCCTATCTTTAAGTTATGTGCTTACACAACTTCTCTTTTATTGTTGTATTTTGAACATTATTATTTATTGATTTTCCACTATGGAAGATGTTGATTTAGCTTCCCTTACTGTAGATTCACACATTTTCTATATCTTTGTTCTTATGTAATAAGTATGATTATATCCATGTGCGCTGCTTAAGTTATTATATCTCAATTTGCTTTAGTTTGCATTTTTTTTTTTTTTTTACTAGTGAAGCTAACATAATGAGTTATGTTGTATACTATATGATTCGTTTCTGGCACAACTTTTTGTTTTCCCTGGAATTAGTCATTATCTTCAGTTTGTTTATGTTTTTTTTATGTATTTAACATTAGTTCAGCCCCAAATTCTTCCTTAATTGGATAAATACCTTTCCAGTCTATTCAAAAACATGAAACAATCTGTCAATTTTGTTTCCTTGTTGAACTGTCTCTGGAGATTTATGACCTGCTTAATTCTGATTATTCTCTGGTGCACACCTACCAACTTGGGATCATTCCCTTTTCCTCTCTTCAATTTGGACCTGGGCTTGCAGTATCTTACCCTTTCTTGGTCTGTCTCCTTATTTTGATGGAACGCATTCTCTAATAGATTCATGATTAAAGATGTTTGAGATGCTTGCTTCCTCCATCCCTCTTTAACTTTAATATTTCTACACTTAAATACATCACATTGGAATATGTGTATGATTTGTACATACAATTTAACACATTGTTATACTTGCAAGCATCCAAGTAAGTGTGCTTCCTGTCAAGAATACCTAGAAATGTCTCTCCCCTGAGAGTAGCTATTAACTTTATTTTTATGGTAATAATTTTCTTGCTCTTTTTTAAACCACTGTGTTTTCATTATTATCATGTAGATTTGCCTCATTATATACCTAATGAAAATGGAATCATTATATATTCTTTTAGATCTTGTTTTTGTTAAACATTATGTTCGTAAAAGTCATCCATTTGGTTGTGTGCAGTTGTAACCCATTTTCATTACTGTAACCCATTGTTATAAATCTACAAGAACATACAATATTTTTCTTACTCCTTTAACTCTTGATCAAGTAATTGGTTATTCCCAGTTTGGGGCAAACATAGCTGCTCTAAATCTTCTTAGCACTTAACCATCTGATACACATCTCTATGGACATACAGCTAGCGGTGGAATTGTCTATTATAGAATATGCCTATCTTCCTTTTAACTAGATAACAAAAAACTGTTCTTCCAAAGAAGGTGCATAAAACTGTGTCCCCATAAACAAAGACTATTTGCTAAATTATATTCCCCATTGTTTTTCTTGTCAAAACTTGGTATTACCAGATATTTTAATCTTTTCCTTTCTGATATGTATTTAGTATGATTTTAACTTTCATTTCCCTGATGACTGAGATTGAGTATCTTGCAAACAAGAGTCCAAATCTCTCTGCTCTCTGAGGTTAAAGGTGATTTTAAATAATTCCTAAAGTTTATTTTCCTAAGTTGCATGCCTCTTTTCAAGAAAGGTTTACCAAACTCCTTTTATTGAAAAAGTGCTGTTCCAAGTGCAGGAGGGCATTTTCTACTTAAATAACACTGGAGAGTTGATGTTGGTTTTATACAAAAGTGTAGATTGACTTAGATTGATTTCATTCTAGGACATAGATGAACTTAGACATGGGGAATGAGAATTTGATGGAAGTGATGGGAAATGAATACCTGGTTCTAAAGAGAGTTATTAAGCTAATAGATATGAAGACATTTTTCAGAATGAATCACAGAGGAAAAAAATCTGAGAAAATATCAGAAAGACTTAGAAACTCAGAAGGCCGAATAAGAAGATCTAACACATACATATATATAGTAGAAGAAGAAATAGTAAGAATAAGAGAAGCAGGCTTTAAAGAGGAAATGACAGGATTTTCCAGAATTGATCTGAAAAAAAAAAAACCAAAAAACAGAACTCTCAATTTAGGGAAACAAAGTGAATGCCAAAGTTTCAGTAAAAATAAACACAAATTTAGAAATTTAAAAGTAAAATTGTGTAACATTACTACTAGTAATATTATGCAATAGTATGTTATGTATTATGAGTAGTAATGTTGTGATAGTAAGAGCTCAAAATCAGTCAGGGAGAACTACAAAGAGAAGCAAAATTAGAAGAGCAAAAGGTATGACATCCAGGATACAGCTTTAAAATACTGAGATGAGGAAAATGGAGCAAAACAGAATTTTATACCAATATAAATGATCAAGAAAGACATGTTTGGACAAATAAAAATTCAGAGATTTAGTACTAGGAGATATTCACCAAAGGAATTTATAATACATGCTTTTAAGAAAGAAGGAAACTCATTACAGAAAGAAAATCTGATATATTGGGGAACGGAGAACAGAAACCTTGGTCATAAGAAATGGGTAGATATGAAGAAATATTCATTTCATAAAACCATGTATTGCAAGCATACTGATTAACTTAAGCAGGAAAAGAATGAGCTAGATCTTAAACCTAAGTATGTAAGATAGAAGAAAATGAACACAAAGTATGCTGCAATCCTTTGCTTTGGCTGGAACAAGGATAATAATTTTAATTTTGGATTTTAAGTTAAGTATCTATTGTTAAAAACACAAAGTTGAACACCAGAATAATAGAATGAAGTGTGTAACTTCATTAGAAGATATAATCTTCTAAAAGAAGAGGAAGATATAAAAACCTCAATCCTTTCTAAAGAGCATTGTAAATGAAAGGAAAATTAGGGGAGAAAGATGACTTGAAAAACACCATATAGGATAAATGCATATGTATCAGTAATTACAATGGAAGTTAAAAGATTTAACCTGCCAAATATAGACAAAGGCTGGTCAGATTGGATTAACAAAAACCCAAATACGCCTTTTTGTAGTTCATAAAAGTATAGGAAGATTGAAAGACAAAGAATGGAGAATATATACATATATATGGCAAGCACCAACCAAAAGGAAACTAGTATAGCTATATTAATATAACATTATAGAAGGAGAATTATTTGCACCTAAGACGTTTATAAAATTGTGACAAACTTTCAGTTTTCAAGGAAGGTATCAATTCTAAGCTAACAAGCACACACAAAAAACTTCTCTTCAAAGAGTATAAGGCTAAAAGAGAAAACAATATAACATACAAGGAAAAATGAAAAAATTCACCTTTATGACAAATTTAAGCACACCTTTCTCAGTAGTTGTGATTAAGTAGTGCAAAAAATTAGTGGGCCAATGGAAGTTTTGAAAAATTCAACCAAAATGTTTAGTCACCATATATAAACCTATGCTAAACATTTGACAATATTTATCTTTTTCAGACACACGTGAAGTTATAAAGTCTCATAGACAATGAAAAAGCAAGATGTAGAAAATAGTGATGTGCCAATTTGTATCTTAGCAGATAAACAGGTAATAATACACACACATAACATACATATATTTAGGTACACATATTTCTGGAAGACTAAAGAAACTCATAACAGTTGTTCCTCCTGTAGAAAGAGGCCTGAAGTTAGAGTTGAACAGAGACCTACTTTTCAACATGTCTGTTTTCCCTTTTTTCTCCCTTCTGTGTTTAATGTGTTATTAAAGCTATAAATTAAAAGATATTTAGGCAGCTATAAATGATAAGTCAATAAATATATTACAAAATAATTGTTATCATATGATGTACAGTAAATTTCTATAAACTCATAGGAAACCAGTGTGCTTGTAGATTAGTGGAGCTGCAGAAGATTCAGGTAGAAGGCATTTTTGCTGTAACAATTTTGGGATTCTGGGGGACTGGGGTTGCGAGAAGAAGGGAGAACATTCTAAATGCTTAACCCCCTGGAAGCAACTCCAATAAGATTCATGAGTTTTGATCATTGGCCCACCTTGGAGATCGATACATGGGAAAGATCCTGGAGATTGATACATGGGAAAAGACTAGTAAAGACGACTATTGGAAGGAATTAAGTAGAACTAATGATATGGATGAAACTAATCCAAATTACTCAAAGGAAAAGCCAACTCCAGGTAGATAGGTTCTGAGGTGACAAGGTTGGGATCTTGTAAATAGACTTCTGTATTTTTTCGGTCTTTGACCTTTGCTGTAAGCAATTTGCCATCTGCCTGCAGTAGTTGATATAATTTAGCCAGATATTTCCCTGTATTGCAGAACCACAGATGAACGCTGGTCCTCTCCCAGAATCTGTGAAGACTCATTTGAAAACAACATGGCTCCCAGACCTTGGTTTTCAAAACTGCTATCAATTTGAATGTGTTGTGGTTGGGTTTCTGAGAACAGATAAGTGTTTCACAAGTGTCCTTAACTGCTAGGAAGTGCTGGGGAAAGCAGGTGGCGTCCCGCCAGCTAGAACAGGGGTGGTAATGTAGGCAGTAAAACAGCACTGACTGTTTCCAGCTCACTGGTCTTCCCGTTAGAATATCCAAGGGGGGAAAGGGGTGTTTACTCTCTTTGTATTTGAGATTCCCAACTGGCATTCAAAGGCCCTCACAATCTGAGTTCCATTCCCATTCAACATCCCTATCCCTCTGTCAGCCCCCCAAAATGTATACCCTGTCCATCATATGTTTACTTCTATATCTTTGCTTGTTTGCTTTGTTTTATCATTATTTACAACCTCCATGCCCAACACACTCAACTAGAAGGTCAAAATAATGGAAATGTACAAAGATGATATTACATTTACCTGTTCTCAATTAATTTTACATCTTTCATGGAATACTGGCATAAGACTTAAGAGATATTTGCATATGAAACTGATAAGAATAATAACTCACTTGTGATTAAGAGAATGCATGGTAGAATGGGAAATCCCACTGAATTAAGGAATAAGAGACTTGAAATTTAGTTCCCATTCAGTCATTGGCTTACTGTGAGTTTCTTTTGGTAGCTGCAAAACTCATTACCCCAAAACTTCAGAGTTTAAAGCAACAGTTCTCTTTATTATATCTTATGATTTTGGGGTCAAGAATTTGGATAAATAGCTGCTGGATGTTTTTTTTTCATTACGTGTAACATTGACTGAGGTCATACGGTGGTATTCAGCTGGCAGACAGGTTGGTCTAGGAGGTCCAAAATGATTTCACTCATATGTCTGGCATCTTGGCTGGTGTATTCGTCTCCTAGGACTGCTGTAACAAAATATCACAAACTGGGTGCTTAAAACAACAGAAATTTAGGGGGTAAATCCCTGGGATTGCAATGATGTGAAATTTATATATAAATAAATTATTTTTAAAAAAGAAATTTATAGTGCTGGAGTATAGAAGCTTGAAGTAAGGTGGTAGTCAGGCTGTCCTTACTCTGACAGTCCCAGGGAAGAACCCTGACTTGCCTCTTCTAGTTTCTGGTGCTGTTGTTGGAATAGGTGGTTTTCCTTGGCTTGTGGATTCATCAACCCCATCTTTGTCTCTGTATCATATAGTCCCTCCCTGTGTGTCAGCATTCCTGTGTCCAGATTTTCTGCTTCCTATAAGAGTGCCAGTCATATTGGTTTTGCACCTCCCACTTCATGCCATCCAGTATGACTTCAGCTTTATGACATCAGCAATGACCATTTTTCCAAATGTGGTCACATTTGCAGGTTTCAGGCAGATGTGAGTTTTGTGGAGAACCTTATTCCACTCAGTACAGCAAAGTAGACTAGAAGGTCAGTCCGACATGGTTTCTCCTGGTAACTATGTTGCAGGGATTGTTTTGTTCTCTCAGGAGGGTGTCCCAAGAAACCCATGAAGAAGCTCTAAGACTTCTTATGATTCGTTTGTGATTGTCACAAAATGTCATTTCTTCCATATCTGATTGGTTGGTGGAGTCTCAAGCAAGTTCAGATTCAAGGGAAGGGCATAAGGTACTGTCTCTTGACAGGACATGTCAAAGAATTTGTAGCCATCTTTAGCCTGACACAAACAACAGGTGATTGTTATGGGGACACTGTTCCATGTACCAGGACAGACGGTTTTGCATATTTAACCTCATTCAACCCTCTGTCTGGTCTTAGCTTATGTTCATTCTTTATAGGGGGGAACAAAACCACCTCAGGTGGATCATGTCACTGCTGTTAAAGTATGGAGGCAGGATTTGAACTCAAGGCAATTTCATTCCATAGTAACAGCCTTCCAGGACACCACCCTGGAAAGAAAAGAAAGCACTTCATATTGATGCTACAGATCTAGAGCTGCTCCAGAAATTCTGGGACCACATCAGTGTGAGGCTTCTGGGTCCTCACCGTCATGGGTAGTCGGGAATTTTATTAACCACAACAGCAGTAGATTTTCCTGGGCCCACAGGAGCATGGCTTGGATTATAAGCCCCCCTTTCCCTTCCTGTAGTTTTAGACTTTACTAGCTGTGCCTATGTGCACAGGGGGGCTGGCTGCCCCGGAGCACTGACTGACCCTGAACCTCCTCTGATGAGTCTCCTGCATGTCAGTCTCCCTGCTTACCCTCCCCATGTCAGCCTTCTTGAATCTTCCTTTATGCCCTGAGCCAGGAGGTCACTTTACAGGCAGGGCCTGTAGAGTTGGGCACAGGCTCCTGTGTCCAGGGGCTGTGCCTACTCCTTGGAGCATCTGTAGAGGCTCAGCTCCACCCACTGGCAGCTCACTTCCTTGCACTGGATGCAATGATGTATTCAGCTCCCCACACTCATCCTTTCAGTGGTCTGTTCCTTTCAATAAACCTGTCCAATAAACCTGTCCTGAATGTCAATCATGGAAAAATCTGTCCACCCCATAAGGGGCGCACCACTGCCATGGCATTGAGGAGCTGGGGAAAACTCTAAAGCATCATTTGTCTACTGACTTTATTTTAAAAGGGAAACTGAGGACAAGAGAGGGGAGGGAATCCACAGAGATTCAACCAGAAAGTCCTGGTTTAAGTTCAGTTCTTCCATATCTGGTCCAAGGTTGCTTCCCAGATTTCTCAGCACCTCCCTTTGCAGACACCAGTTGGAATGGAGCAAGCATCCCTACTAGGAGTCAACTGAGGGCCCTTGACTAGGGGATCAACTGAAAGCTGTATGGTAAGGGGGAGGGGGCAGGCTGAAGCTCATGTCTTCCAGGGGAAAGTTAGTTATTTGATGACTCTTAAGAAGCAATGTTGATTCCTGCACTTAGTTTCTCTTTATTGCTAATCTGCACAAAGAAATGTTAGTTAATGATTTTAATTACAGGGTTGGGCTAATATATCATGTAAATGATTTTATTTAGAAAATGCAAACTAATCCCCTTTTTCAAAAAGAGTATATGTGGGCCCTTCTACCTGCTTGCTGGCTGGGCTGGAGGGAGGGGCTTGGGGGTGGTCATCTTCCAGGTATCACCCTGCTTCCTCTTCAGGAGGCAGAGACAGGTTTGGAAACATCCTCCTGCAGTGATGGTTGAAAGGGAAGACTAGCTCACCTGGGTCCCTGGGCCCACTCTCAAGGCCCTAACCTGGGTTACTCTTCTAATCAAAGGCCTATGAGGGAGGCTTTGAAGGCTGCTTGGCCCCCCTAAGACCTGTCCCATTTTTTCCTGTGGACTTGGACAATTCCCGCCAACAGAGTTGATTATTCCTCAATTTGTTCCAACCTGAAAATAAAGACAGATAAAGTGAAAATATTCCGGGAACAATGCCAAGCCAAAGGCATTAAATTATTAAGTGATCTCTATCTGAGTAATGGATTTATGCCCTTTAACAACTTTAAAAAAATATAATGTTTTTCAATACCCTCTTTTAGGGACCTTCTTATAAATGAACTGTCCATTTTATTAGTATTAAAGGAAATGGGAATTGAATAAGAGCTTCTAGGGCAGCTAACTGCAGATTTCTCCTCAGAGTTGGGAAATTTAGTAACATGGAATAATCCACACCTTTTTTAAAAGGGACATTTTACAAGATGCTGTACAGCAAGTTGGAAATGTATAACTATCTGTCAAGGTAAATCTTGGGAATGAGATAATTAAAAATCATACAACCATAGCCAGAGAAGATTTGCGCTACAATTAGACTTTGTGTGACTGTTTTGGGGTGTTACCAGAGTGGGTGCTGGTGTAGAGTAAGGAAGGAGAGGTGCACAGGCAGAACTCAAGAAAAGAGTTGGAGTAAGAGCAGGCTGGCCAGGTGGACACAGGGCCCAGGGGGAGATTGGGGGGAGGCCCTTGATGGGGATGGACATGCTGTTTTGCCCAGAATCTGGCAGCTGCTTTGCTCTCTTCTGCCCTGTGACCCTGGCCCTCCTCACCCCAGCTTAGCACAGCTTTTCTGTGCCTGCATTTCCAGATGGTTTGAAGCTCTGTGGTTGCCACTGGAGAGCCAGATGGATTTCTTGTGCAGGCAGACAGGGGGAGAGGGTGGGAGACCACAAAGAAGAGAGGGGAGAAATGTCTTTGTTAAGTCTGGAATGTATGCATGTGTATGTGTGTGTGTAAAGTGTGTATGTGTGCCTGTGTGTGTGTGTGTGAACATCTGGGAGTGTAGGAATATCAATGTGGATGAGTGATATGAGGGGAAGTGCAGATGTTTGTGTGTGTGCATGTGTGTGCATTTCATGTTGGTTTGTCCTTGTGCATGTGTGTGAGGGTTGTGTACTGGTATATGTATAGGCATGGGTGTGAGTGTGTATGCATTTGTATGTGTGGGTATGTATGTGCATGTTTGTGTGTACGTACACATGCGTATGCATGTTCATGCACAAGTGTGTGAACATGCATATCTGTGGGTGTATGAATGTGTGTGTGTTGAATGCCCTTTGACCTGGAAAACTGACTTTGGTTTTACTTCTATTCAAAGTCTCCTAGTGTCTGGCCTCCAAAGAAGGGCTGTGGGTGGGCAGGGGAGGCTACCAGAACACACCCTGGCTGCTTCTGTCCTTCCTGTTGCAGCCTCCACCCTTGGCAGCTGCTGATAGGCCAATGGGTGTGGTGGGGTAGTGAGGAGGGGTCCTGCCAGGGAGGAGGAGGTGGAGGTAAGGGCAGGAAAGGCCTGAGAGCCCTGCCCCACCTGTTAGCAGCAAGGCCAACAATCCCACAAACCCCTCCCAGGACCAGGACCTGTGGTCACATGTGCCAGGCAGTTTGCAAGCAACACCTTCCCAACTAGAGGCCCTGATCAAGTCATCCTTAGTCACGACCAGCAGCTGGCCTTGGACATCTTCCAACCCACTCCCTCTCCAGGCCCCACCCCATGGTGGGAATCAGGGAAGTGAGACCCACACATGTAAAATGTAGGCTGTGGAATGAAGAGTCCCTTGGGTGATAGAACTGTTGCCATCTATGACGTGAGGTCCTCCTTTCCTGTCCATCCTGTATCCTGCAGAAGAGCCACAGTGAACAGCTCTCCCCACCCTTACCTTTCAAAACCATCATTTATGGAGGTCCTTCCATTTGGAGAGGCCCTCCATTGCCTCTCACCCCTCTTGACTTGGCAAGGAGTGATTCCTTTTCTCCCATTGCACATCACACCAGCTCACAGAGCTCCCTGGCCCCATCGAGAACTCGCTGTCTGAACTGAACTTTTTAATGAAATAAGAACCTGTGCTCTTAAATGTCCCCTCATCAAGATACTTCATCCTAGTGCCTGCTTTTAGAGAGAGGGGGAGAGCACATGGGCACGGAACCCTCATCCAGCCATGTCCACAAATATGATAACATCTTCCAGGCAGTTTTTTCTTTTATTTTTTCAAAGAAAAAAACACTTTCTTCTTTTCTGAATTTCCCTATTTCCCCTTTTAGTTACTAGTAGGTAAGATGAGTCTAATGAATATCCTTACAATAAAACAAGGTGGAAGAGAACACTCCTGTTTAGCTGGAGTCTGCAAGAATTCACATAACTAAAAAGCCATAGGCTTGTTCCACATACACTCTTGACTTTAGACTGTGATTCTAGTAGCATACTGACAGCAACAAATAAACAGCCATCAGTGCCGATATGCTTTATGGAAATACCTGTAGCCTAGGGTTGATGCAGAGCAATCAGATGGATAAAATCTGAATAGTTCCCCCAGCAAGATTAGGAGACCACCCTTTCCTATTTAGGGGTGAGAGGGTCAGTCAAAGGGAGAGGAAATCTCAGCCTGGCTCATCCACAAATGTCCAGATGGAAAGGTGGCTGCTGAGAAGATGGAGGGGGGTTCATGGGGAGGACGCCAGTGAGGGTGCTCCCTGAATGCTGAGCTCTGCAAGCTGTGATCGGTAGCAGCAACTCTCCTCTTGGGCACAGTAGCATCTTTTCTCTATCCACCATATACAGTGGCCTTTCAGTTCCAAAATGTTCACCTCTATCTTGACATCTCTGCTCTTTGTGGACAGGGAGGAGACTTTGCTGGAGCAAACCTGTCTCCTATGGGTCAGGGCCAGGGTGTCCATTAACTTGTATTTATACTGGCCTGGACTGTATTCTGCTTGTCCCTGCTGCAACCCCCAGGTTAAAATCAGTCCCCAGATCTTCCCTAAGGAGCTGAAAAGCTCAGTCCTTGGACCTGGTATGTAATGACATGTGGCTTCTGGAATGGGCTGTACAGTCCATTTAGTCTCCAAATTGCTGGTGTGGCTTTTAAGCAATGAAACTAGCACATTGGAGCTGCTATCTCAGGAGGCAACTCAGAGGTGCCCAGTTCCAGGGTCAAGGATCCTCTGGACTAGGTGTTTTAGCTCTACCTCTGCCTCTTCCCCCATCCTTTCCAGATTTCTAGCTGCTTCCCCACAGTTCTTTTGTGTTCAAGGCCTGGGGTGAAAGTTTCTAGAACTGTTTGCTTGCTTGGTCCCATGGGGTAATGTGAAAGCTGAGGGATACTCTTTCTCAGACCCTTCTGGGGTAGTGGGGGGCTGCTTGTAGATTCTGGTAACAGGTCAGAAGCAGTCGCATATATGCTTATTACAACAGAAACAGTCCCCTGTGCCTTGTATTTGTGTGGAAAGACTCTTCTTCCCTCTGGAAACATAGTATGCTAAGAATTGCCTAGGAGCAGAGGGCAGGTGAGGGGTCGGGGTAGAGCATCCAGAACCAGCTTTATGAGACTTTGGATAAGACTCCAGCTTTTCTCTCAGACATGGCCATGATACCTCTGCTACCTGCCTTAATCATGTACCATGGGCAATAGAAAGAATAGACATAAAAATGTCTTATATCTGGAGGATCTTTGTGCAAAAAGGGTCCTGTTCTCAGCAGAAGACCACTCCTCTTACTCTGTACCCCTTTGACCCTGGTCTCTCTGGGCCAGCATCTCATGGCTGCACCAGTTAAACTCCAGGTCTTCCTGGGGGAAAACTGGCAGAGAGCAGCCCTGGCTGTGCTGATTCACATGCCATCTTCACTGCATCTGGGTGCAAAGAGTGCTTGCTGAATGCAGGCTAGAAGAGATTCAGTAGGAAGACTGGGGGCAGCATAGCAGCAAAGGGGAGGAGGTTGTATGTGGGGCAGGCAAGAACTCTGGACTTATGTTCTGCTGCCTACTCAGTGTGCAAAGCAAGTTACCTTTCTGTGCCTCCATGTTTTAACCTGACAAATGGGCTTAATGATATTTGCTTCATTGAGTTCTTCTCTATTTCATCTAGGGATGAAATGAGTTAATGTCTACCAAGCACTCAGAAAAGTACCTGAAACTTAATAGCTTTTAACATTCAGTATTGCTGTTGGTTGAGTGAGTGAGTGAGTGAGTGAGTGAGTGAGTGAGTGAGTGAGTGAGTGAGTGAGTGAGTGATCGATCAATCGATCGATCCACACACTTGGGCAGACATCCCTGAACCTGGATTGAAGTCTGGCTTGTTGTAAAAGTCTAAAAGTGGTGATCCTGGAAGCCTGGGCCATCAGACCAGTTTCTGGAGAAAATTTGAGCTCTGTGAGGCTAATTCCTTTTCAGTTTGGTTTCCAAGTTATATCACCTCCCTCAGCACAGTACCTGAGTACTTAATAAATATTTATTCCCTAGAGGCAGCCTTTTTGTCCTCAGTCTCCACTGTCTGAGTCAGCCCAGCATCACGGAGTAAATTTAAGGCTCCCACTCAAGATGCCAGCATTGACCCCAGCCTCAATGAAGTGGCACTAGGCAGGTATGCATTAATGCATCTCCTCTCTGCTTTGGTCCAGATGGCCCTATAGGCCAAACCTGAGTGTGAGTTGACCTATCTGAGGGGCATTAGTCAGTTCCCCCTGTGAACTGCATGAAGCAGTGAAACAAAACCTTGACTTCCTTTTCAGAAATGTTATCAGATCTACCAGGCTCCACAGTTATAGATGGTGGATTCAGTGAAGGGAAATTTGGGGGCCTCCTATTTACCCCCACTGCCTCAATTTTACTCCCACTTCAGCTCCCTCTACCTCTCTTCCTTCATCCCATCTCCTGCCCTGACACCTGTTATCAAAACAAGGTCATTGACTGCTTCAATGCCCTGACCTATCGTGACAGCCAGGGTTCAACTATGTACGAGACCACTGCTCAAGGTCTCTCTTCCCCCATCCTGCCACTAAGCCCACCTTTCCCCATTTTGAGGTAATCCTTTTGCAGGTGGAGACATAGGCTGATGCCAACGTTAAAATGCAGACTCTGAGCAGGTCCATGTGGGCTCTCAGCTCCTTGTGACCAGCACACATATCTCTGAGTCCGCTGCTTGGGTCTTCTCCCCACCAGGCTGTCTGACCTGAGAAGGCACTTCAGCTATGCCTCTTGGTGTCCTCCTGGAGTGGGAAGGTCCTTGGAAGGAGGTGGCAAAGAGTCCACGGGCTATTACATGTCAGTGTGCAGGATGGGCCCTTGTGGAGCTGGCGCACTTGAGATGTCAGTGCTGTCATCAGCTTTGGTGTTTCTCTGACAGCCAGGAACAAGATGAGGGCAACTCCCTGAGCCTGGAGCCGGCCAGGTGTGCAGAGTCTGGAGACCTGGTAAGAATCAGAAAGACTATCACCAAGTGCAGAGGTCTCACCCCTGTTCTGCTGCTGCATCTATGAAACAGGGATAATAGAAAACCTAGCCAGACCCACCCTGTTCAGAGTCCAAGGTTGGGGAGCCAGTGAGACAATAGATGGGAAGGCTTTTTGGGAGGGGCCATTGTCATCATAAGGATGGGTGGCAATTAGCAGACAAGCTGCTGTGAGGAAGGAGAGAGTAAGTGACAGATGTGTGTGACAGGTATGGGGTCGGGGGGCTGGAGATGTGATAAGGAGAGCCACCCAATAGTTTTTGATGCAGGCCTTTTATGAAAACTACCAAGAAAGATGGCCTTCAAGCCTTCACTCCTGGGACAGGACCTTACATTGAGTGAAGAGTTGACTGGACTGTCCTGTAAGGATCGGCTAGTGTCAGAATGGAATAATGGTGATAGGGTTCCTTGACCAGGTTGTTTGGGTCTTTTAAACCCAATTCTTAGAGGAGCCTTACTTATCAATTTATTTCTTATTTTATACTATGCCTTATTTGAAAAACATGGTAGCATTCTGAGTTTTTAAACAACATATACAATAAGATAGCTAAAATATAAATGTGGAGACCATATGATCAAATAGTTCTACTTCAGGATATATCCCCAAAAGAATTGAAGGTGGAGACTCAAACCAGTTTGTATACCCATATCCACAACAGCATTATTCATAACATGAGAAAGATGGAAGTCAGCCAAGTGTTCATCAGTGGTTGAATGGATAAGCAAAACATGGCCTTGCACCCAGTGGAATATTATTCAGTGGAATATTATTCAGCCTTCAAAAGGAACAGAATTCTGACACATGCTACCACATAGCTGAACCTAGAAGACATGTTAAATGAAATAAGCTAGTCACCAAAGGACTGTGATTCTACCTGCATAAATTTGTGGAAACACAAAGTAGAAAGGTGGTTGCCAGAGCCTGAGGAAGGGGCCTGAGGAGTGAGTGTTCAGTGAGTATGGAGTTTACTTGAGAAGATGAAAGGCTGTGGGCATGGGTGGTGGTGAGGGTTATACAGTGACATGAAAATACTTACTGCCGCCAAACTCTACCTGTAGGAACAGGTGAAATAGTAGATCATCTATATTTTAGCCACAAAATAAAAATAATTAGTCCTGGAGGGAAAGAAACCTCCAGCCTTTCAAGATAGATACTATGCAATGGCTCCAGGGAGCTCTCCCGCCCAGCTGTGCCGCCCATGATGCCACCCTGACCTCGGGGTGGGCTGATGCGTGTCCAAGTACCTTTTGACTCACCTCATTCTTCATTTGCCACCCACAGCGTCACAGCTGTGCATTTTGGAAACCCCACGTCTCGAGGCTCCATGGATCCATATACATTGGCAGCTCAGCCTGGAACAGCCTCTTGTCTCTGCCACGGCCCGTTAGCCAGCTCTCCTCTCGCTGTAGTGCCAGCTCCCATCCTGACCCCAATCCTCAGGCATGTTCTTTAATCACATGGGATTTGCTGCTTTCAGTTCAGAATGGTTGGAGCCAACATCCCAAAGAGAGATTTAATAGATTGGGATGAAGCACATGCTTTATGCACTCTGTCCCTCACAGTTATCTAAAATTTACGTTTTTTTCTTCAGCTTCGATGTAGTGTTTGCTTCATTTATGTTAATAGTAATGAGATGCTAATGAATGTGGGGTGTTCGCCTGGAAATAGTTTCAGGGTGCCTTGTGATTGGAGTCATTTGTCTCCCACACATGTACAGGGACCTCCGAAGACCTGGAAAGAATGGTCCCACCCTGCACAGACTCAGGATAAAAGCATCACCTCCAGGGTAATCAGAACCACCACTCCAGCCTCTTCTGCAGCAAACTCTCTGGTTTTTGGTTGTTGGGGACAGAGAAAGTGAAGCGAAGGCCCTGAGACCAAGGAAGTTAGAAGACAGACTTTGGATCAGGGCAGGAGATGAAGCCTCCCAGGGCTGCATTTTTTTCTCTGCCACACCAGCCTTGCTCCTTCCAGGTGTGGTGCGAGTCACCCTATGGGTAGAGGACTCTTCCACCCTTGGACTGTTTCTTCCCAGTATTCACTTCAAATGTCTACTGGACCTCTCCTGACCTCCACCCAGAGTCACCATCATCAGCTCAGAACCATTCTTCTAGGTCCCTAGCAGAGCAGACTCTCTGCTCTGCCCATTGCTGTCTTCCCTTTACATGTTCCTTTCTAAGCATCGTGTATGTTTTATTCCTGCTGTGTGTGCATCATCATAAAGAGTGGCAAGTCTGTCATGCTAGGTCCTCATCATTTGGACCAGGTTTTTACATCTGTGGGACATGGAGCCAGGTGAGTGGGCCAGATCACTGAGCAAGGTTTTTATCAGTCAGGGAGGTCCTCCTTTGTGTATCTGAGCTCTGTGCCAGCCTGAGTGCTTTGTACCTCTCACCTCTGGGGGTGGAGAGGACTTGAGGCAGCCCTTGATTTGGCATATTTTCTACCGCACCCCTGAGATGAACTCTCCTTTCCAAGTTCTACCTCTTCAAGTCCTACCTCTACCCCCTAGTATGGGAAGGATATTTCATCTGTTCAGAGCGCTGGCCTCACCATTGCAACCATTCAGCTATGAATCACAAGCTAAGTTGTTCCATCTCTTGGCTCGGATTGTTTTATATTGGTAAGCTTAATTTTTACAAGTGGTTTTAGGTTCATAATAAAACTGGGCAGAAAGTGCAGTTCCCATGTACTGCCAGGTCCCTGAACACATAGCTTCCCCCATTAGCAACATGGTACATATGTTACAATTGTTGAACCTATGCTGACATCATAACCCAAAGTTCTTGATTTCAGTAGGTTCATGCGCTCTATGGGTTTTGATAAATGTAAGACATACATCCTTTGAGTAGTTTCACTGCACTGAAAATCCTCTGTACTCTGCCTACACATCCTTCCCTCCTCCCCAAGCCAATTTATTTTATCTTCTCCATAGTTTTGTCTTTTCCAGAATATCTTGCAGATAGAATACTACATTATTTAACCTCTTCAGGTTGACTTCTGTCACTTGGAATATTTACTTAACTTCCCTCCTTATCTTTTCATGACTTGAAAGCTCATTTCTTTTTAGCACTGAATAATGTTCCATTGCATGATGTACCACAGTTTGTTTTTCCATTAACCTACTGGAAGTTATTTTGGTTGCCTGTGAGTGCTGGCATTTGTGAATAAGGTGCTTTACCCATCTGCCTATAGGTTTTTGGGTGGACATAAGTTTTCAAACTCTTTTGGGTAGCTATCAAGGAGCACAATTGCTAGAACATATGGTAAGAGTATGTTTAGTTTTGTAAGAAAATGTCAAATTGCCTTCCAATGCCATTTTGCATTCTCACTAGCAGTAAATGAGAATTCCTGTTACCCCACTTCCTCATCAGCATTTAGAACCATTAGTGGTCTGGATATTGGTCATTCCTATAGGTACATGGTGGTATCTCAGTGTTGTTTTAATTTGCATTCTCTGATGATATAGAATATGAAACATTTTCCCTTATTCTTTTAAACCAGATATCATTGTTGGTGAGTTTATTCAGCTCTGCTGCCTATTATTTTTAAAAATTGGGTTTTTCTTTTTCTTATTGTTGAGCTTTAAAAGTTTTGATGTATTTTTGGATAACAGTTTTTTATCCTATGTGACTTTTGCAAATATTCTCTCTCAGTCTGTGATCTGTGATTTGTTTCTTATTCCCTTGATGCTGTGTTTTGCAGAACTGAAAATTATAATTTAATAAAGTTAAACTTGTTGACTACTTTTTCATGCTTCATGCTTTTGATAATGTCTCTAAAAAGCCATTGTCATACCCGAGATCATCTAGGGTTTTCCCTGTTATCTTCTATGAAGGAGTTTTATAGTTTTGAGATTTGCATGTTGGTCTATGGTCCATTTTTAAATATTCCACATTTTTTTTATTCATTCATCACTTGGCATGCATGTGTTTCCATGTCTGATTATGCTCAATGCTATAATGAACGTTCATATCCAACTTATGTGTGAACATATGTTTTCATCTCTTTTGAATATATATATTCAAATATATATATAGCAATTATGTGTGTGTGTGTGTGTGTGTGTGTGTGTGTGTGTGTAAGAGTGGAATTGCTGGATCATATGGTAACTCTGTAGTTTACCTTTTGAGTAACTACCAGAGAGTCTTCCAAAATGCCTGTACCACAAACAGGTCTGCCTACATCCCTTCCAGCTGTGTATGAGGGTTTCTCCACATCCTTGCCAACTCTTGTAATTAATTGACTTCTTATTTCTAGCCCTCCTAATAGGTCTGAGGTAGTATTTCATTGTAGTTTTGGCTTGTATTTCTCTGTAGGCGATGATGTTAAGCATCTTTGCATGTTCTTATTGGCCATTTGTCTATCTTCTTTGGAGAAATGTCTATTCAGGTCCTTTCACCATGTTTGAAAACTTAGTTTGTCTTTTTATGTTGGAGTTCGAGAACCTCATCTATTTTAGATATAAATCTCGTATCAGGTATATGATTGCAAATGTTTTCTCCCATTTTCAGAGTTGTCTTCACTTTCTTGATGATGTCTATTGAGGCAAAAAATTTTAAATTTTGATGTCCAATTTGTAAATTTTTTGTCAGTTATGCTTTTGGTGTCATGACTTAGATTTTTAAGTGAATTCGATTGGGAACTTTTGGTAACTTTGTGTCATGCTAGCTCAGCTAAAGTTTAAGTTTTTCAGGGGCAGAATTCATGTAAAATTCACTTTGTATCTGCTCCAGTGTCTGTGCATGTAGACGTAATTCATATCAGACTGTACCTGGGGTCAGAAGGCAAGAGCTCATCTCATGGAGCTTCCTAGACACCAGCTGCCTCTTCAAGCCCCTCAGACTCTGCACTCCTTAGACTGAGAGCCCAAGGGCTGAATAACAGGTGCTGGCAGCCACATCCATCACCTCCTTGGCATCAGAGGGGGCTAAACTACTTTGTAGTGGATGGGACCACAGTCTTCTCCCTCTCTCTGTAATATCCATCTCTATATAAATATATCCAGGGGAATATTTTCTATTTTGCCTTATGGGCAACAGCTGCTGTTTTTGCCAGGCTGTCATCTATTTAGTTGTTACTTTTTCGACTTTATTTTTAAACAGTATAACATGAAGTACAGCAACACTGAGCACGGGACAGATGGAGAGCAAATCCAAATAACAGACTTCCAGAGCCACCCTAATATAAGTGACTGAAGTGGGGTGAGGGAGTAAAACCAGATTGCTGGATAGCTAAAAGCAAACAAATATCAGAAAGTCATAAACTAAGAGGGCAAGTGAGGCAAGAAGAAGAAAGCGACTCACCTAAGCCATCCCTCTCCCACCAAGAGTGCAAAGGGGGTGCCTGAGTCCAAGCTTCTGGGGCCTCCAGATCAGATCCAGGCAGTGAGAAGTGCTGACAAAGCCCCCCTGGGGCAGGCAGCAGATTCCACTTTTAGTGGGTGGAGATGTTAAGGAGTCTGCAGAAGTTAAATGGAACATAAAGTAACATCTCTCTTATCTGGTAAGGCTCCAGGCTCAGTGCCAGTTAAGAAATCCCCACCCCCTTTTCTCCTGAGGAATAAGTACAAGTTAGAAGTAAGTTTGCAGACTGGTATTTTGGTTTTTAGAGGAAGACCAAAAAAAAAAGGCACGTTTTATTCAGTTAGATCAGAAGTACTGGATACAAACCAGGACCGAGACAGAGGTCTCTGTTTTTACCCACTGGCCTCATCTTACAGTGTGCAAGGTGGCTACTGCACCTGGTGATCCCTCTCCAAAAGCCATCCTTATTTGTTCATCTTTTCAACATGGATGTTGTGCTGGTGAAGTTGCATTTTCATCCTTGAGACTGACCTTGATGCATTGATCTCTTTACTGGAATGTTCCTCAGTCCCCCAAGACTCCTGGGCTCATGAAGGCCAAGGCCTTTCAAGGCCAGTGTCCATCCTCATTTAGAACCTGACTGGTCCTGCCAAATTCTCCTTCTGTCTTCTCATTGTAGTTCGTCCTCCCCCTATACTCCACCTCCTGCATTTTTGGTAAAATGCCGAAATCTTAAATGTATAGCTTAAAGAATTTTTACATAGGCAGTCACTCCTGTAATTAAACCGTGATCATGTTTTAAAACATTTCCAGTTCTCTAGGTAGCTTTCTTTGCTCAACTGTAGCTGCTACTCTGTTGTTTTGAATGTGTGTTAGTGGAATGATTCTATTTACCCCTTTTGTATTTCACTTCCCATTATGAGTTTTATTCATGTTGTAGAATATGCCAGGGTTCCTTTCTATCTGCTACTGTGTAATATTCCTGATGTCGTTTATTATCCCATATCATTGTTGATGGACATTTGGGTCAATTCTAATTTGAGACTATCTCCAGACCTTCTTACTGGTGTCTGTGATATATAAAAATAGTATTTATAAGAGTAGAATGGTATATTTAACTGTCATAAGTGTTGGCAAATATTTTTGAAGTAGCTGTATAGACTTATATTCCTATTAATAATTTAAGAGAGTTAAATTGCTCTCCGTTTTCACCAACACATGGTGTTTTATTATAGCCATTCTGGTTGGTTCATGATCTCACTTTGCATTGACATACTTTTATTTGTTTATTGGCCATATTGCTAATCTTTTTTGTGAAGTCTCTTTTCAAGGATTTTCCCATTTTAATTGACATATCTCTCTTTTTCTAATGATCAGGCTTTCTTTGTAATTCTGGATTACTAGTTTTCTATATCTTTTATGGCTTGCCTTTTTATCCCTTAAGTTGTATCTTTTGACTAACAATGTGTTTTTAATTTCAATAAAGTCTATTTATCAATCTCTTCAGTTAAATTTCTGTTAGTGTCTTTCTAGTCCTGTCTCAGGAATGTCTTCTCCCAGCCAAGGTCACGTTGATTTATTTTTCCTAGTTTTCTTTTTGCAGTTTTATTGTTTTACCTTTCATGTTTATGTTTATGATCCATCTCAAATTAATTTTTGTTTCACGTGTGAGGTAATGATCAAGTTTTTGTTTTTTTAATATAGCTATTTAAGTCAGCACCATGTGTGAACACCAGTCCTTCTTCACCAAATAGCAGCTGCTCTTGATCAGAAGTGACCATATATGAATGTGGCTACCCTTGGTCTCATCATTGATCTGTTGTTTAAACAGCTGTACCACTCTGTCTGTTTACCAAACTGTGGCAGAAATTATGGTATCTGGTAAGGGAATTTCTCCAACTTTGATCTTCATAATTCTTGTCTATCCTATGTCCTTTGCATTTCCAAATGATTTTCAAAACCACTTATCAGTTTACACACACTTTCACAAACACCTGTGGACAGATTTCTTGGGATATTTTTAGACTTGCATCAAATCTATAGATCAGATTGGAGAAAATTAACATCTTAATGCTAGAGTCTTTGAATCCATGAACCTAGTACTTATATTAATTTAAATCTTTGATTTCTCTCCATTTTATACTTTGTTTTATTCTGTTTTATATTTCTCAGTATAGAATTTATAACCATATTTGATTGGATTTGTTTCTTAGGCATTTAATTTATTTTTGGATGCTGCTGTGCTATTTATTTATTTGTTTAAATTTTTCATTTATTTAAAAAATGGAAGATTCTTTTGTCATGAAACAAATTTTTATAGAAAACACAACTGATTTTTTTTGTTAACCTTGTATCCAGTAACCTTGCTAAAGTTATTTACTGTATCTAGTCTTTTCTTAACCAAGCTATAAACTAATGGGAGAAAACACCATCTAGTCCCTTCTACAGCATTCTATACCAAAATAGATAGTCATTGGCTATCCTGAAAACCTTCCCACAGCAGGAGGAAGGGAAAGAAGGGTGTCTTTGTGGTCCTCCCTGGGGATACCTGATCATTATTCCCTTGGGAGGTAAAAATCCCCCTCATGTTTTGGGCCACCCTCAACTCCCACCTACCCCCAAACTACTTTGCTTTTAGTATTCCTTACCACCATTAAATTAAGCACCTAAAAGAAATCAAGCAACAAGCCAAATAAAAATCATCAGTGGGTGAGAGGAAAAAACCTTCTTTCCCTTCAGAGGTATCTAGGTTGAGTTTCTGTGGGAGGCTCTGGCATGGGCTGGACCATGTTGACAAAGAGGCAGCAGTGACACTTAAAAGTTAAGGTCATTCTAGGCCTTGGAACACAATACAATCACTCACCAAATATTGCCAAAGTCCCACTGGGGGTAAGGACTACTCGCTGCTTGGAGTAGGAACTCTGCAGGAAATGCAGCCCATTAACTTACTGGAGTTGCGCTGGAGGTGAGAAGCCAAACCTGAGAGTACATGAAGACAAGAGACCCCTAAACTGGAGCCAGGAAACCTGGGTTCCAGTTCTGTCTCTCATACCAGTGGACTCACAGTTGTCCAGCATCTGCATTGACTTTGCCACTCAGGGAAATTATAAGGGGAATTAGTTATTCTTTACAGTGTCATCCAGCTCTGAGGCTCCACCTTAGGAAAAGTTCAGAAGGGACCATTCATGAATGCTCATGGAGACGGTAATGGAGACAGTAAGGCCAGGAGTACCTCGCTGGGAAGATCAGTGTGGGATGTTGGAAAGTTCCTGAGAGAGGTAGGTCTTGAATGAGAACTTGGACCTGGGAAGAATTAGGTAAAGAGGAAGATCCCACTGTCTTTTCAGGGGCACCTTTCTCCCTAATGGAGAGTATGATCTGCTGTGTAAGTCAGAGAAAGAGGGGTACAAAAGAGGGTGAGCACCTCAGAGAGAAGGGGTGAAGACCACAAAGTGAGGACCCCCACCTCTCAGGTATGAGAGGGTGGTCTCACACTGTGAATGAAAGATTGGAACACCTGGTTCAGGCTCTGAGGCCATGCAGACTGGCCAAGGAGGACCCTCAGCTACCACTGAAAAATCACCAGATGAATCTTGGGTGGAGTAAACACCCCTATCAGAGTCTGCCCTCCTCTCAGCCCTGTAATGTAATGTAATGTCTCTTCTTCATGAGATTTTATGGTGTACCTCTCCCATGCTGGGTGCTGGGACTATATTAGTGATTAAGACAAGATGGCAGAATGGGTGCTACGGTGGCAGTACCCACAGAAATAAAGGGACATCCAATCTAGACAGTGGGGCAGGAGAGGGGTCATGCTACAGCCTCCAAAAGTTCAGTCTTGAAAGGGTCACAGAGAGACAGAGCAGCTCAGGAACTCCGCTGGCCTTGCTGTTGGTAGCGCCCAAACATCTTTGTAGAATCAGAAGATGACAAAATCCATTCTTTTTTAAAAAATTAATTAATTTTTTGTCAGAAGAAAACAAGCTACAGATCAGTATACATACTACAATACCATAATTACAAAATTATAAACCATGCAAAATAATATATTATTTATTCGTAAGTGTGATTTAAAAGTCTCAAATACCACAGGAAAGATAAACATCAAATCCAGTGTACTGATTTTTATTTCTGGGAATGTATAATGGGGAATAGGATAGAAGAGATGTCCACAGAGTATGTCAACTCTCTCTGTAATGGCTGATTTTTTAAATTTAATTTTTTAAAAATTTTTGTATCTCTCTAAATATTACATTGTTGTGTACCCTGGGTTTTTCCCATTTCCCTAACACCTGTTAACCATCCTGCTCTTTTGTGCCCTCTGCCTCTCCTGCCTTGTTCCCCTTCCTCTCTCACTCTATTGCCCAGCCCTGTTGGTTGTTTCTAATTTTTCTTATTTGTTTGTTTGCTTTTTCCTATATCTGTCATATAAGTGAGACTATCCTGTATTTCTCTTTTTATTTTTGACTTATTTCTGCTAATAAGAGTCCTTCTAGTTCCATCCATATTGCTGATAAAATCCATTCTTCCACACCTCAGGGTATTCTGAAAGCAGGCCTGAGCCATGGATTTCCTCTTAGCAGGTTTGAGGTTTGCCCCAGTAGCATTCCCAGAGCAGCCTGTCTCTGTCAGCACCTGTGGGGCATGTGATCCTGTCTCTTCTTCGAGGGATGCCATCCTCTGCTGCTGCTGCTTAAAATACTGCCTTGAGCTATGATGTTGATGTTGCTGAATTCTAATCACCTTAGGAGACACCCTTTGTTTTCTTTTAAGTCACTTATGCCTCAGTAAATGGAGTTTGGCGTATGGATTGTTCTAGAAGATGAGGGCAGACAGACACAGCAAGTGAGTCTTGAGAAAATGGGTAGGGTAGGAAAGAGGTGAGAATGCACATAGTAGAGGCAGACTTCACCAGAGCTGTGCCCTCACACCCTTGCTTGATGGGGAATCTGGAATATATGTGGAACCACAGGTGAGTGGGAGTGGGGCCTGGACTTTGGATAAGCAGCATAAACCAGGTGGAACAAGACCAAAAGCGCAGATGGGGAGGTGGCAGTGAACCTCAGTCTGGAGATTTCCACAGAAGTGTAGAAGGTGCTTTCCCCCTGTCCTGAACCCTCTCTGGGAGCCTAGGGATTCGGGTGCCAGGTATAGCAGTAGACACCTAGTTGTGGGGGCATCCTTGCCTCCTGGTGCAGGTGAAAGGGCATTTAGCTAGTCATCTTCTGCCTCTGCCCAATCTGTGCCAATGTCAACAGTGTGGTCAAAGGTCTGCGCTGTCCTTCCATGTTCTCCCCTGGATTGTGTGTGGTAGGGTAGGGTGGATGGGGAGACTATGACAAAGAACTTCCTGGTAAACATGCACCCTCCCCCCTGCTGGGAGCTATGAGAACAGGTAGGCCTGGCAGAAGTAGGTGCCCAGCCTATCTCTTAGCACCAGTATCCATACTCCCAGTCACTGTCATGCAAGACCCTCCCAGCTGGTTCATCTTGCTTAGCTCCTCTCTGTTCTCTCCAGCCTGACTGGGCTCCCCTTATCCACCTCCCACTTGCACCTGCTCTCCCCCAACTTTGTCTCTTGATTCACCATTGCTCACCTGAAAGGTTCCAACTTGTTCCTCTCTGTCCCTGCCATCCACCCCTGGAGTTTGGGTTTCCAAACTTCTTTGTCTCCCTAGGCCTCAGTCACCCCCAGTTGGGCTGCATAGGTGGGTCCCCCAGATTCCAGCCCTACCCAGTTGGCTTTGAGCTACCTCTGTGTGTGTGTGCCTGCGTAGAAGCAGAGTGTCCCACCCCACCTCCTCCCCTGCTCCTGCACCTGAGGCACAAAGGGACCTTGGGCACTGCTGAGCACACTGGCACAGGAAGGAGGAAGATGAGGTCCTGCCTGGTGCTGTCACCTGGTGAAATTCCCCGGCCCCATTCTCAGTGCTCTACTGACCTGCCCATGGACTTACAACCCTGAGGCAGGGGGACCCTCAGCAAGTCATTCCCTGCTGGGAGAGGGAAGCGGCAAACCACAAAGGGAGGAAGCATGCTGGGCGGGGGACTGCACGCAGCCACAAAGGGGAGAGAAGAATGAGCATCGCAGAGTCCAGGTGACAGCTGGTTATGCCTCAGATTTATGCAGCAACCTGGGCTTTTTCCAAGGAAGAATGGAACAAAGGCTGCTAGGAATTGCGGTGTCAGGGAGGGATATGGGCTTAGGATTAGAAAGAACTGCCTTTTATTTATGTAGCTGGTTGGCGGGGACACAGGTGTTTGTTATATTATTTTTATGTCTTTTTGTATGTCTGGGCTATTTCTTTATGAATTTTTAAAAAGAAAGAGGTGCCTCAGGCCAAGACAAAGGAGGTGGCCTGGGGAATGAGGGAGGGAGGAGGTACGAAGAGAGGCAGGCCACCTGGAGAACAGGTGGAAGAAGGGTTAAGGTTCCAGAAAGGGGAAGGAAGATGCTCGGAAAGTCCAAAGGCAGGAGTCACAGGGCTCTGTCTGGAACTTGCCAGAGCTCGGTGGGGGTCAAGCCAGGCTATGCTACCCTGGGCATGGGTGACAGCTGAGATTTCACTAGTTTATGAAGACACAACAGAATCCCCTCTGTGACCTGCCAGCCCCCAGCATTTGTATCCCCAGTTCGTGACTTTGCTTATAGGCATTTACGCCTGACTATCAAGAGAAGGTAGGAATTTCCTTTATTGTCATTGTTATTGTTGTTAAAAAAAAATTAAAAGTAGGCGAATCTCCTTTTCAGCACACCTGGTGTTCAGAATCTGAATCTCTGAGAAACAGATAAATTGTGTGTCATGAGAAGGAGGGGGGCTGTGTGGGGGGAATGACTCACTTAACAAAAGCAACATATTCTCCAATACCTTTAGTGGGCTTAGGTGGGATTTGAGGTGTTAGAAGGTTTAGATCCACTCTTGTATGGAGAGTGGGGTTCACCTGCACAGGTGTGGTGGCTGTGTTCTTTGGGCATGTTCTAGCTTTTCATTGGGCTCTGAGAAGGCCGGTGGGGGTGGGAGAGGGTGCAGCCCCCCCCCCCACCAAATGGTTCTGTGATGTGTCCCACACCTACTGCCTCCCCCAGGGAACAGGCTGTGTTTGTGACTTCCCAAGAGAGGACTAGTTAATAGAATTCTGAAAAAGAAATTCCTTACTTCATATTTGAAAATGTCTTTTAGTTCAATGTTCTTTCAGTGAATTGAAGTCAAGGCAATTTGCAATCATGTAATGAATTGTTTAATATCTTGCTTAAAAGGGAGTTTCTTATACTCTACTTGCCAATGTAGCTGAATGGTGACTGCCCGACAGGGAGCCCACCCCTCTCTTGCCCACCCTGCGGTTGTTTGGTCCCTGGAGCCTTTGTTTAGATTACTGCACAGCTGGGGCTATGCTGCAGGCTGGGCCTGATGGCTTCACAGGTCACGTTCCTATGGGGGGCAGAGCTTGTCTGCTTCTTGTCTGGGGGCTTTCTAACAGCAAGGATCAGTTTCCTGCTCAAGGGCATCTTTCTGTTGGAAGATAAATCTAATGTCTGAGTGGCTTTGAATATTATTGGTGAGAAAGTTGCAATTAACAAGCTAGCTAGATTTCACACCTGTTGGTGACTTCATTCTTGTCCTGCCTGTGGATGGTGGTGGTATGTCAGTGAGCCTGGGGTTAAAGTCTGGGGTTAGATTTGCCATCAGGTCTTGTCCAGATACAGTTTGTTGCAATAGATGCCAGCCACTTTGGACCGCTCCCTATGGCTAAATATATAATGTGTTGATAAGATATATCTAGATGGTGTTATCTGACACATGAACCCAAAAGGAATCTCAGAAGAGCCAAATAGAAGATGTGGATCATCTTGTGGGGGGTTGTATCTTGGAAAGGGTTCTTTGCTGGCTCTTTCCGATCAATCCACTTCATAGAATCTCTTAGAAAATCCTGTTCCTACAATGGGGAGGTTCTACTTGCTGCAGATAGGCCATCCTGGCTGGGATACTCGAGTTGACTAGGAAAGTGCTTCATGTGGCAGCAGGTGCTAGGGGCTGTTCACAAATCAGTAGAACTTACTAGAAGTTTCCAGCACTGCAATCAGCAGTGGAGCAGTGTGAGCATTGGAATTGGGCTTGAATATCCTGAAGTAGGCAATGTGTTAGTCCCTGGCTGCCGGGGTAGAGGTGGGCAACGTGACCTGTGTGCCCTGAGTGATGGAGGAGGCCTACTTTAGTGGTGTGTGAAGCAGGATATGGGCTGATTCCTGATATGGAACCCCTACCTTGAGCAGCCCAAGGGATCTAGGAGACTGCCTGATAGACTTGGTTCCTCTTGGCCACATCCATTTGTCTGCCAGCTTCCTAATCATCTGCTTATCCATGGTCTCAAAGAAATTGCAAGCACCTAACTCCAAAAGTATAATGAGAATAGGAGACTTGATGGCACCAAGAGATGTTGACTGAACCCTGGGCCACAAAGAGGTGGCTACTCTGTTAACAGGGAAGACCTGAAACTCTCTGAAGCCTCTGAAATGTCGAGAAGTCTCTGAAATGTCGAGTCTTGGTGAGAAGCCACCCACCAGCTCTCAAACTAGTCAAAAATGGGAGTGTCAGGTATGTCTGGAAATGAGGAGAGGAATGGGCTTAGAAAATTGCTAACTAGTTGAAAATATATATAAAGAAGTTGCGTGACTCCTGTCATATAACTTCCCTTTTCTACCTTGGTGAAAGACTAGAAATTTGTCTATAAAGAATATAATCTAAAGGGAAGTTCCGGACTCTGAGTTACTCCATGCAGCTGAGAATAAGTTTGAGCACTGTACTCAAAATGAGGAATTTGTTTAGACTGTATACACCTAGGACCTCTCCTCTCTGGACTTCCAGGATCCTGGCAGTTCCAAGTTTGTCCTTCACACAGGGCAATGGAAAACTTCCTTTGCAAAGAAATTGATTGACCAAAGAGAAATAACCCAGTACATACATTATATAGATGTGTTTGTGTGTACATACATTATATAGGTGTAGGTTTATGTGGGTTTACATGTATATATGTATGTGTGTGTTTGTGTAGATGTGTGGATGTGTTCCCTGAAGAAATGATCATGTCTCTACCTAATTGTCCATAGAGAAATCGCCAACTTTTTAGGGGTTTGCTTTTCTTTATAAAAATGATGGCCAAGATCATCTGGCATTTATGAAAGAAAATCTCTAAGATGTGAGATCAAGAGAGAGAGAAAGTAAGTACAAACAAACAAAAAAAGAGGAGCTGGGTGGAGTGGAGCCAAGTCCAGAATCGGAAGAAAATTTCAATAAAACCATAATTAATGTCCTCAGAGATGAAAGAAGAAATTATGCATCCATAAAATGAAAACAGGGAGTTGTAAAAAAAGAACATTCAAAGACTAAGGAAGAATGCTAGAAATTAAGTATATAGTAGTAGAAATTAAAAATTCAGTGGAAATTTTGAAAGGTAGAGTTGAGGGAATTTCTCATAAAATAAGAAAAGAAGATGTTAATATGGGAACAAGGATAGGAAAAAAATGAGAGAGTCGGAAACTCAATCCAGGAAGGCTGACAGTAGGGATTCCAGAAATAGACATTGATACCAGAAGAAAAGAAATTGCCAGAGAGACCCTCAGGTCTGGAGGCCATGCACCTATAGGTCTGGACTATGTCAAGGCACACAGTGAGTTCTACAGACCCAGTTCATACCCCTCCTTGGAGTTTGAGAATACTAGGAATAGAGAGAGAATACATACAACTGTCAGAGGGAAAATAGTAGATTATGTGCAAAAGTTAGAGCTCAAGATAGAACTGTACTTTCCAGCACCTTCCCTGGAAACCAGAAGACACTGGAACAATGCCTTCAGCCTTCCAAGGAAAAGGGTTTCCTCCTTAGCTTTCCATTCACAGTCAAACAAACTATCAAGATTTAAGGGAATAAAGTTGAATCAGAAAGTCACTGTCTCAATTTGATATAACATGGATGGACTTAGAAGAAATCATACTAGCAGAAACAAGTCAGAAAGAAAAATACAGAAACCAAATGGTTTCACTAATATATGGGGAATAGGAAAAACAAGCAAAAGACCAGGAGGAAAATTCAAAACAAGCTAACAACCAAACTAAAGTACACAACTTGGTTGGGGGAGGAGATGGGTAGGAGTGATCAGGGAGGGGAGGTGGTGGGTGATCTTGGGGGAATATAAAGATGTGAAATATATATAAATAAAAATGTTTTTAAAAATAAAATTAGTTTTAGCATTTTCCACATTCTTTTATGAGGGGAAAGGAAACTTTCTCCTGTTTGTTATGGTCATATTCAATTGCTCTTATCTAGAAATTGCTAGATACAGCAATTTGAGTTGTACTTGGTTTGGTTTTACTAATAAATCAATGTTGCTACTGAGTGACAAGATACAGATTATCAATGAAAATGTTCTATTTTCAAATAAAGTATCTTCAAATAATAAAAAGTAAAAGTTACTGTCTCAAATGGTGTTCTTCCTACATGTCCTTCCTCAGGAAACTCCCCAAGGAAGATTCATACCAATAAAATAAGAGACTAAATCAAAACCAAAAATGTTCTGTAGTAGACAAAATAATGGACCCCCAAAGATGTCTGCCTCCTAAATCCCAGAACCTGTGAAATGTTAGGTTAAATGGCAAGAGAGAATTAAAGCTGCAAATGAAATGAAAATAGCTAATCAGCTGAACTCCAGATTACGATGGATTACCCACCTAGACCCAATATGGTCACCAGGGACCTTAGATGTAAAAGAGAGAAGCAGAAGAGCAGGTAAGAATGATGCAGAATGATGGGGAGAACTTTCCAGAGGTTGCTTGTATTGAAGATGAAAGGATTCAGGAGTCAGGGAATGTGACTATTCTGTAGAAACTGGAAAAGGTGAAGAAATGAATTCTTACTTCCCTGGAGCCTGCAGAAAGAATACAGCCCCACTAACACATTGATTTTAAACCTACTTCAGACCTCAAGAACAAGAAGAGAATAAATGTCTGTTGTCACTTCGTTTGTGGTTATTTTTTATGGGAACTGATGCAACGTGGGATTCAGAAACCAAGAGTCCAAGTGTAAGAAGGGCCATGTGGCAGCTGTGCAGAAAGCTCAGAGCCCCACTGGGCTTGCAGGATGGCATCCATGGGAGGATTTTCAGAAGAAAGCAAAAAGAACAGATTTTTAACACACTGAACTGCTTTGGGAGGGATTTTAGCAGCCCGGCAATCAGTTTGTGTGTAAATAAGTATTCAGTGCATAGAAAGCCGTTTTTAATACTAGAGAAAATAAGTTATGCAAGAAAGGAAATATTATAAATGTAATCATGGGCTCCTCCATGAGTAATAGCTGCATGGTCACAATGGTGTGAAGCTGACAACTGATTTAACCAGAAATGATGGTATTGCTCTGCTGGGAAGATACAGAGAACTGAAATGTGTGTTTATGGGAGGTGGGGTTGGAGGCATAAGAGAGATCGACCTCATCTTTCATTATGGGACAGTAACAGATAATACACGAAAGCACGAAATCTAGAAATAATAGTATATAGTATATGTTTTGAACTGAATTATATCCCTGCTTCCACTGCCAAATTCAGATGTTGAAGCCCTAACCCTCTCCCCGGAATAGCCACACTGGGAATAAGGAACTGAGATTACATGAGGTCAGAGGTTGGAGTTCTGACCCAGTAGGATTAGGTCATACAGCTGTTGTTAAAGAAACCACAGATAGCTCATTCTTTTCCTACCATCTGAAGATGCAAGATACAAAAAGAACTTTTTCTGCAAGCCAGGAACAGGCCCTCACCAGAAACTGAGTCAATTACCACCCTGATCTTGTATGTGCCAGGCTCCAGGAATGGGAAAAATAAACTTGTATAGGTTAAGCCACCAGCCTATAGCATTCTGTTGTGATATTACCTGCTAATTAATATGTGGCAGTAGAAAACATACAAAGTAGCCGGTACAGTTTAGAGTGGCTACATTTGGAATCTGGACTCATTGTGGTAGGACTGGAGCAGGACCTGGTATTTTTCATTGCTGGGCCTTTATTATTTTTTAATATTTTTAATCATATATGTTTTTGTTTGATTTTTAAAAGTTCACCAATTAAAAAACACTAAAGGGAATTCACTGGGGTGGATAAATAAAGAGTTCAGAAGCAGAGTGATCTTTAGGAATAATTTGTTGGGGTCTCCAGCTCCATTTTTCTATAGCTCATGATACTCTCTGAACTCTTGTATGGTAACAAAATGACTGCAGCTGCTCCAGGCCTTGCATGTGCACTCCATATCGCCAGTGATGCCATCTCCCCCACCCCACAGAGATGACCCCCAAACATCTCCTTATATCCTATATGATATAATTTGGCCTAATATTCATAACCAGGGAATTGAGTTGAGTTGGTCAGCTGAAGTCAGCTGTATCCCACCCCTGAAGCGTGTTGGCTATGAGAGGCAGATGATTATCTGGCAGGAAATTAGGGTTATCTTATCGAGAGGAAGGGGGAATGAATGGTAGATGGCTAAGAATCTCAAGTGTCTATTACAGATGTTCTTCTCTAGAGTGTATTTCCTTCCCCCTTATGCCTTGCAGGTTGTTGCTAATATTTGCATTGATTAATTAGTTGGATGTTTTGATGGCCTTTAGGATAAAGTTTAAGTTTTCCTCTCTGTGACCCATGAGATAGAGAAGACCAGCTATAGGGAAAATCACTCTGATGATAAAGAAGGTTGAAAGGAGGGCATCCCATGCCATATAAGAGATTTGTGAACACAAAAATTGAAAGATACAGCCCCATCTTCTCAGGAGAAGTTGCACAACTATGACTTCTTTAAACATGATCAAAAGTTTCAGCCTCAGGAAGATGGTATGATTGAGGAACAGTGCCCAGGCATTCTCCTATCTCTAAATCTTTCCCCAGCCATCCTGCCACAGAAGCCTGAGATGACATCATCAGAAGCTTCTTAGTATAAAAGGTTCCCATCACTTCTGTGAGGCTGATACGCTTGGCTATTACTTGTCACTTAAGCTATAGTTAGTTTGCCAAATCATTTCTAGACAGCTGCAATGGGAGAGAGCCATGATGTGGGAGGGAAAGAGGGGAAAATTATCCGAAGGGATGGAGGTGGGAGGAAGCAGAACCAGGTGAGGGCAAGGTAGGGGCAGTGTGGTACCAGCCTTATTCCCCAGAGAATTCACCTTCACCTGGATCCTGCTTAGGGAAGCACCAGGTGCTCTCTATAGGACAGTGTCTTGTCTTGTCAAACTCAGCTCTCTCCATGCCTCTGACTGATGCCCACAGCTGGAAGAACACTTGGAGCAAGAGGCTGATATCCAAAATGTCCCCTGTTGCTCCCACCAGCTGAACAAAATGCTTTCCTGGAGACTTCTGGCCTTGTTCCCAAACCTGTTTATGCCAATGGAACTTGTTATTGCAATGATGCAATTTAATTATTAGACAAACCAATGAAATACATTGCAAAAAGGCAGGAGGGAAGTTTCAGTGAACACTAAGTTGAAATTTTGGGAAGACTCAAAAAAGAATAATCAGTTTCTAAAAAAACTGTCGAATTAGATATGGATGAATCCACAATGAATGTTTGGAGAAATATTTTTTTAAAAACAAGGGAGACTTTTACAATCTGATTATTTCATAAATATATTTAATTTCTCATTCCCCCTTAAAAGAACAAACAAAAAAATCTGTAATTGGAAATAGTAGGCTATGTCCAATTAGGGTGTTTCTTGCACAACAATCAATGGAGCTTCAAAGTAAAATAAAAGACCTTTTTGCAGTTGAAGCTTGGTGGATGAATTACAGCCTATGTTAGATGTGTTATTGTTGCAGTGAACTGGCCGGTCACTCAGCTAAAGGGACTTCTGCCTTAGCCTATCTGCTATGGGCTTTAGCTTCTGGAAACTCACTCCTTCCCCCACTGCTTCAGAGACTGGTTTGCAGGGTGAGAGCATACTTTTAGGCCCAGGTATAGCTGACTGTTTCTCAGAAGCTGTCAGAATAGGGGGTGGCTATGGAGAAACAGCAAAAAGTTGGGATGGCTACAGCTTGCTCTCTTCCAAGCCTCTCAGCCTTCCCCTAAGACCCTCACCCTGCAACCCAACCTCCATTCTGCTCACCCCTGTATACTTGCAGTAGAGACATGATAATTCCATAGTTGCCTGAGGTGGCTTGCATTGCAGTCTTTATCTGCCCTCATGGCCACATCTTCTGTTCCTCTTTATACATGCTGTCTGCTCCAGTCAGACCTGGCAGCTCACTGCCCTGACTAGGCTGGGGCCACTCCTGCTTCTACATTTTTTCTGAGTCTCCTCTTTCTAGACTGGCCTTTGCCCCATTTCTCTATATCCCCCCACACTCTTCAAGCCCCAGTTTACTGTCTGCTCTCTCTAATAAGCCCCCTTTGATTAACCTTTCACTCCCTCAGCTCACTGTGTATTCCACCTTCCTGCACCCTCCTATAGTCCTGATAGTCTTGTTATCATTCTAAGATTTGGGGGGAGATTAGGTGGTAGATGCAAGTTGTCACCCTGGTCTGACCAAACCATACACCCCCCAGCCATGATAATGAAGCTCTTTCTGGATTTTATCTCGAACACTCCCACACACTAATCACCCTGAGTGATTGTCCAAATCCACATACACCCTGACAGTGGACATTGAGAATCAGAGCTATTTACCCCAAAAATGATTTATAAGTTGACACTGGAGAACCAGTGAAATCCCAAAGGCTACAGAACACTTCCTAGAGAAGGGGAAATAGCAGTTTAGTTCATCTTTAAACCAGAAGGTTCTGGTGAGTGAGGCAGGAAGGGTAAGGGAGAAAGAAGAGGTATTGAGTTCAGAAATGGATAACACATGAAGGTACCTGTCCTCCAGAGCTATTCAGGTGGTGGGGGAGAAAAACATCTGAGATACAGAATGCTGAGGGAAATGGAGTATTTGGGGGTATTCTCCCTGCAGTAAGAGGGATCTCCAGGAAACCTTGCGGACAGATGGGGTCAGACAAGAGGGTTCTTATATCTTGCACCTATGCCTTTAATGCTTCTGTCAGACATGATGGCTTCTCTCAGGATCACCTCTAAGAGAGAAGCTGTAGTTAAGGTAGACACCTCTTCATGGTACACAATGGAAGTTCCACGGAAGAGATCTGACCAAGCTTTCCTAAGCCTCACTGTTGTATGACATTCTGGCTCACCTGCGAGGGTCACTTTATGCCTGAGGTCCCCAGATAACTGTCCAAACTGTCCCTGGCACTCTCCAAAGTGTCCTGGTTTTGACAGTAAATCTACCTATGGTCTCCATATCAGATGCAAATGTTCCAGTCTCAGGACATTAAGGGGGCGTTGCTAGAGAAGTGGACTTCACGCTGTCTTCTCTCAGGAGCTCCTCTTTGGCTTCAGGGTTCAATTGTTCCCTCCTTGCATATCCGTGATACCATCCACACTGCCTGGCTATTACTTGTCATTGTATGTCACTCTCTGTGTATCCTGTATCATTGTGATGCAGAGTAAACAGTGGAGTTCAAAAATAAAATAAAATAGGTCCCTCTCCAGAGGATCTGACTTTTTCTTTCACCTGAGAAGGGGTCAGAAATGCTTTTTCTCTGAGAGGATGAGTACCACTAAATATTCCCGTCAGAATGGATGCCACGTGAATATAGAACCTTCTGGATAGGTTTAGCTACAGGAAGGACTAGGAGTAATAGGACTCAGGGTACCAGGAAATAGAGCAAGAACCAAACCCACAGAGGCAGAAAAAGACCCAGAGAGGAAGCCTATGCCTTGCTGAAGGCAGAGCAACCCTGTGTCCCCATTTTGCTGTCTGGTTCTCTGCCTGCTGCCATTACCTTCCTGATAGTGGTCCATCATCGATTGACCAGGTCTTGTTCCCACTGCTTCTTATTTCCCCTTCCAACACATCACTGCCAGCCTAAAAATCCCCACCCCAATCAGCAACAGAAAATGGGCAGGCAGGACTGGAGATGCCATCTAGCCAGTTCAGCAGCAGGCACCTCAACAAACACCCCCAATTGCTGGATCCAGACACAAGGAACCATCTTTTAACACCAATTGATGCCTCCACCTTGATGCACCCTGACAGGAGGGAAGTTCTGCTGCACCTGCCCCCTTCTCCAGGCACCCAGCAGCATGCAGACATCATCAGGCTTCCTTTGTTTTCCTTGTGATAGAGAATAAAACTGGCTCCTTTTTCAAAACTTGAACTGTTATTCAACATAACACTGAATATTCTTTGCCTGCCCATGTTCTGGCTGAGAATTAACCTTCCCTGCTTTATCAGCTAGGGAGCTGGGGGAGGGACCTCCAAGGGGGCACCCTGTCCCTGCCTGCCCTGGTGATTTGGCTCGGAGGCCAAGAGGAGCTCTACTGAACCTGGGCAGCCGTGCCCTCCCTCCCAGCTGCTCCAGGCCATTCCCTGCTGACAACCTTTACTCAGATTTGTCCAGCCTGAGAAACACTTCCCTGAGGCCGGAAAAAATAAGATGTGCATGACTGAGCTGCCAGACCTGGGAGTACAGGCCTTTGTTTCCTAGACAGGCTCATCCCTGCCCCCCCATTTCCTGGGCCAGACCCTGCTGGGGGCTTTCACTCTAGGTTCAGTCCTCTCTCTGTCTTTTGAGTTATAAGATTCAAGACCAAGGTCACAGAGATTGGAACTTCTAAGAGACCATCACCCCCAAAGCACTGACTGAGGAGATACGGTTGCCTTAGCAGAGGTTGCTCCCTCCTGACTCACAAACACACACTCATCTCCATCTCAGAGTCAGGTCAGACTAAATGGCCTGACTGGTGCCCTGCTGGGCTTGGTGGGATGGACAAGACCCCAGTTTACTCTCTGCCAACCCTTCCACGTTACCCAAAGATACCCCCTGCACAGGGTAACCTTCCCACAACCCCAGGGCTCCTTGTTCACTTCATACACTGGCCCCACTTTGAAGCATGTGAGCCTCTCTTTCAGACTTGGAGCAGGGTAAGGCCCAGGGCCTAGGGAGCATGCATGTGTCCAGTGTGTCTGGAGAGGTCTCCCCAAGATTTGCTCTCAGGGCTGTGAGAAGTGGCCCCATGACCAAACACACGGTCTACCCCACAATGGGTTACTGTCTCTTGGATTCTGCTTTTTGGTCTGTTCAGCAAATAGGGGACTCAGGAGACCTATAATCAATTCTTTCCTACAATACTGAAAGCAAGAGGCCTTCAAATTGTCACATTTGATTCAATAAATGATCTGGAGCACTTTCTATATCTGGAGTTGGGGTGGAGAAAACAGGAAAGGCAGAGTGACTCTGGCTTGTGGATAAAGGGCTAAGTCTCTTTCAGAGCCTTCTCTGGAAGGCAGGAAGGTGAGCCTGTTACTTTTATAAATTAAGATTGGCATGTTGTTGTTTGACTGAAGTCTTGTAAATCTTGTGTAGCAGTTTTATGGGTTTTGACAAATGCATTTTGTTCTGTATCTACCATTCCCATGTTATACAGAACAGTCTCATTGCTTTGAAAATCCTCTGTGATTTGCCTCTTCATCCCCCTCTCCACCTCTCCAACCTTTGGCCATCCCTGATCTTTTTACTCTCTCCATAGTTTGGTCTTTTCCATAATGCCATATAGTTAGAATCAGATAGTATGTAGCATTTTTCAGAATGACCGCTTTCATTTTAAATTTTCCTCAAGTTTTAGCATGACTTGATAGCTCATATCTTTTTCAGCACTGAATAATTTTCCACTGGCAGGATAAACCAGAGTCTATTTATCTTTCACCAACAGAAAGATATCTTGGTTTTTACCACTTTTTGATAGTTATAAATAAAACTGTTTTACACATTCATATATATGTATATATGATTACATGTGAATATGTATTTATATATACATATATATGAATGTGTACAACAGCTTTATATGTGATATATAACATATATGTTGTATCCACGCAACATGTGTTGTACGCACATAACGTGCACCTGTTGTTTGTGATATGTATGTTACACACAACATATGTGTTGTATGTATATACGCAACAGCTTTATATATATATATATATATATATATATATATATATATATGTTTTTGTGTGGATGTAAGTTATCAACTACTTTGGGTAAATACCTAAGCATGTGATCACCATATCTTGTGGTAAGACCATAATAGCTTTGTAAGGAGACATCAAACTGTCTTGCAAAGTGGTCATTTCATCTTATGTTCCCAGGAAGGTTGATTTTAATAGCAAAGGAAAAACAAACTCTAACCACTCCGCTTCACAGTCTCTAAAATCCTGGGAAGAATGGCCAAGGCCTCCCTGTCATGCACCCTTGGCCTACCAACCCAAGATCCCCAGGTATGGGGTAGGAGTGCAGGGCAGGGATGCCACTAGCTCTGGCAGCACTTCCAAGGAAGTGTCGTCACTGCTTACTGATGTGCCCATGCTGTGCTAGTCATGGGGAACTTAGAAGTGAGCACATGGTCAGTAACCCCTTCCCCATGGAACTGACCATCCTGGGACTAGTCTTCCTGACCTACCCTGAGAACCCATGGATGTTAGGCCCAACACCAAGTGTTTCATTTTCTCAATTAATCCTGGCTTCCCCTGTGTGAGATGAGAGGTGGGTGTCTTTATTCTGTCTATTTTTGTTAGTGAAAATCTAAAGCAGACAAAGTTGTCATTTACTCAAGGTCACATAGTTGGTCAATGACAGGACCAGTCAGGCACTTAGCCACCAGGGCTTATGGGCCTCCTAGACACTGCAGCCCTCTGCAGCAGTGACTGTGACTGTGACCTCACTGACCTCTCTAGGCCAGAGCCAGTCATTTCAGTGTTATCCCTGCTGGGGTGGAGACAACCTACCTGTGCTGGTGACCCCATCCCAGACATGCAAATTTGAGGAGGGACTGCTGGGGAAGGGGTTCAGAGACCCCGATGAGCAGGACCTGCTATGAACCTACCCTCCATGGCCATGGGGTGATGTGACAACTCCTGAGCTGGGCTCCAGGTTCTGGTGCTGGATTTGCTTTGACTGATTTGGGGGACTCATTCACTCATTCATCTCTTCTGGACTGATATGAGGCCTGGAGGGCTCCTCAAAGCATGGATATTTTCTTTTTCTTTTTCTTTTCTTTTCTTTTTTTTTTTTTTGAGACTAGGTCTCGCTCTTTTAGCCCATGGAACTGCAGGCTTACATTGCCCGAGATACCACGGGCTCAAGCAATCCCCCAGCCTTAGCTTCCCAGGTAGCTGGGATTAAGATGTGCGCCACCATGCCCAGCTATTTTTTGGGACTAGGTCTCGCTGTGTTGCCCTGAGCAGGACTCGAACCGCGATCCCTAGCCCTAGCTGCTTCATAAGCTGAAGCTTACAGGCACAAGCCACCGTGCCCGGCTACGGATATTTTATTTTTCAAAAAGTCAGTAGCGAGCCCGAGAAAAACATTACCAACTTTGTGTCTCATGCTGATTGTTAACAGAAAAGAAAGGTTAAGCTGGGCATGGTGGCACATACTTGTAAGCAATAGCTTATGGAGTCATGGCAGGGTTTAGGGATCGCGGTTTGAGTCCCACCTGGGGCAACACAGCGAGACCTGGTCCCATAAAAATAGCTGGGCATGGTGGCATGCACCTGTAATCCTAGCTACCTGGGAAGCTGAGGCTGGGGATTGCTTGAGTCTGTGGTACCATGGGCATTGTGAGCCTGCGGTTCCACGGGCAAAAATAGCAAGGCCTAATTT
>PVHY01007879.1:0-64847 GCA_004024945.1 Uropsilus gracilis | reverse complement strand
AAAAAATAAATATATAACTTTTTTTGTTCATGTTAAGGGATTTTTCTTCACATCACATCCTCTGTAGGGTACCAGTAGAGTTGACCCAAATGGAAAAAAGAATTCTAGAGTAGTACATCTGATGGATTCCATACAGGAGACAGATAACATGGATGGACTTAGAAGAAATCATATTTGTAGAAACAAGTCAGAAAGAAAAAGACAGAAACCAAATGATTTTGCTATTATATGGAACATGGGAAAGATAAACAAAAAGCCATAAAGAAAAGTCAAGACAAGCTAACAACCAAATTAAAGTACACAACTCAGGTGGAGTGGGGAAACAGGGTGGGAACAATCAGGGAGGGTGGGGGTGAATCCTGGAGATCACAGAGATGTGAAATTTATATATAAATAAATTATTTTAAAAAAATATAATAACCAATAGAGTAAAACACAGATGATATCTTTAAGGTGCACAGTAACACTATTTAAAAAGAATTCCGAAAAAAGTACAAAAGGTAGAAAGGGAATTAAATGAGTATGTTACACTATATTTCATGAAATTAATAAAACTATAAATGATACACTTTTAAAAACAGCATTTGGAAAATGCAAGATAATTATTGCCTGAAATTGCTAAAAGATAAAAGAAAACCTATTGCTTCTATTTTCTCTGGTATCTGGTTAGCGTCTCTAAGAACCACATAAGAACCATATCTACCTTTTTGAAGAATGTATTCACATATCCCACCTTACTTTGGTATCTGCCAAGATTTCAGTTTAATATCAATATTCTTTGTATGTGATCTGTGTCTAGGGAAGACACCAGTGCACAAAATGTTCTTGTGCTCATGTGAGAGGGAAGTGTTTCAGAAAATTCTGTTCAGATCTATTCAGCCTCTCCTCCCTCAGGCACTTGACCATTTGCTCTACCGCAGCCTCTCAGAAATAAGAAATAGAATAAAAATAGCATGAAAATGCACTGAATGCATCAACTGAGGTCTTTGTTTTATTATCTACTGTGTTTTATATTATTGACCTATATGCTTTGTTCAAAAACTTCACTGTTCCCCTTGAAAAGTGTCCCAAATTTATACATCCTGTAGTACACATAGTAAACACTCAGGAACAAATTAAAACCCCCAAGTCTGAAAATGAAGTAAAATACCATATACTCACGTATGTGTATGTGGTGTGTGTGTGTGTGTGTGTGTGTGTGTATAAAGTGTGGTTACCTTTATCTGTAGTGATGTTAGGAAGCAAGTATAATGACCAAGAAGTTAGCCATTTTTAGGAAATACACGGAATATATGCAGACAGCGTATAGGGCAAATAATGGAGGCACAGTCTCTATCATTGAGGAACACGTACCCCAATAGAAAAGACTAATACTAAAGAGAAGTAAAATTTCTATTTCCTTATATAGTGACAGTTGCTAGTAAGCACTAAGTAGGAGTAGGTGTCTAAGGAAATGATTAATGAGGGAAACCCATTTGGGTGTTAGAGATGATCGGTAGAAAATATACAGCATTTGGTGATCATGGCACACTTCCCTAGAGAAAGGCCATTTACACAGCTAAGGAATGCCAAGAATGTATATAAGAGGAAGAAAAGGGAACTTAAGGTAGGGGGACCTAAGTGCAAAGATCCTGAGGCAGAACTGCTAAGTGCTTCTGACTGGATGAAGACCAGTGTACCTGGGAGTGAAGCGGTGTGGACAGATGAAGATAGGGAGGCAAAAAGGGGATGCAGGCCATATGAGGATTTTACCTGTATCCTTAGTGCAATGTGAAGCCACTGAAGGATTTTCAGCAAGAAAACAACATAATCGAATTTGAAAGCATTAATGGACAAAAAAAGATTTTGTGTTATATTTTAATCCCCAGTGATTCAGAAAGATCCTACTTAGGGTGTTGTATGTAGCACCCAGCTTTTTTGTGTGTGAAGTTGTTGATCAATGATTCTCCAGGAGTCTCTAGGGAAGACCTTTCTTAAATTAAACTGAGTGGTATTTAATCATGTCTCATTTATTATTTTTAAAATGCTGTTTTTATTATTTTTCATTCTGACATGAAATGTTCTATATGTGTGTTTTGTCTTATCTTTAAGTGATGCATTTTTATCTTAGGGACATAATGTTGCAGGAGACATGCTTCTATTCATATTGTTATTCTAATTTTGTCTAAGTTATTGAAAGACCTAAGGTAGAAATAGCATGTCAAAAATAAATTGTTATATTTTGGAAGGTTTCAGGTGGGAAAATAAGGAACCTAATTTTAATCTCTTTCTTGCAATTTTAGGGAACTCATGGCATTAAATAATGTTTTCAGTTTTCTTCAAATAATTAGCAATATTTTTTCCTGTGATTGATATCTAATTAGTTCTAAAGGTTTATATATGAAAACCTTCTGCAGCAACCTCATTCCCTTACAGAATTCAGTGTTGGCAAAGAAAAGACACATTGCTGAAGTTTCTTGCTACCAATTAAATGGCAAAACCACCCTACTGAGAAAGCACAGATTATACTTTATCTCATTAAGACAAAGTCCAGATGCCTTGCTTACTGTGGCTGAAAATCAATGCCCTATTGTCTACCAGAAACATATAATTTACAACAAAAACAAGAAACAGGAGGTACTCACTGCTTTGTCTAAACTAGTATTAAAAAGCTTATTTTTATTTTCTGAAAGACAGTTTTAGCAAGTCAACAATGGTTTAGAATGATGCAAACACTCTATGGGGAGAGATTTTCTGCAGTGGTAGGACTTTACTTACTGTATTCTGCCTAAATGATACACAAATCATTGTTAAATGGATGCATAATGAATGTTTGAATGAAATTAGACTTCTGAATTACAGTTATTATTCTTCCTAACTTGGTAGACAGTTTGCAGAATCTGACCAGCAGAGTTGGTATACAGTCACAGGAGATGGCTTTTGGTTTCAACTTTGTAAATTGCAGAATAGACTTAATTATCCATAGTAGTGGATAACTTCCCATACATTTTAAGGGACAGTTTCTGCTGATTACCCATCATTTTGATAGCCCAACTAATGATTTTGATTAGAAGGTTGGGATCTCTTGTTTCAATTTGCATATGTTTAATGATATACATGCCCCCTCCTCCCGCCCCTACCCTTTGAAACTAGGGATGTATGTTTTCCACTTTAGCACTTTATATAGGAAGCAAAAAAAAAAAAAAGAAAGAAAGAAAGATAGATACACTTGGTTAGTTCTTATTGGGAAATTGTGTCCCAAGGGTGCAATAAAGATGCCAATTTTATTCATCTACATCTGCAGATGTAGAACTGGACATTGAATTATGAAGATGGAGCAGAATGCAGACAATTAATAGTACTGCTGCTCTAAAATATAGATGAGAGTTTTAAAGAAATGTTTTTGATGGTTGTCTTCAAGTTTTCCAGTCTCTGCTTTGCACAGTTAATTAAAATATGCTTTATATCTTGATGTCCGTCTAAAGTTTTGAAGGGCTGTAAAGCCTCATTATTTCTTTAACATGTGGACATTTGTCTAAAGGACTAAATTTTAAGGATGCTTTGGCCATACTGTTTAGTCCAAAGGACTAAATTTTAAGAATGTCCTAGATGTCTAACAAAAGAAATAGAAAAATATATCAAATTATTTACCTTTCTACATGTAATAGGATGTCCTGGGTACTTTTTTTCTATTTTTGGAATTTATTTGAAAGTTAGTTGTTAGTGTAATAGCTAATGAAATCTTCACAGGAATATAAGAAAACATCTTTGTCTAGGGCATAATTAACTAGATCCTTTTAGTATCTGTTTTTTTCATTATTTTTTCTAATGTGAATATTTACAAATCATGGTGGAATGGGATTAAGAGAAAAACATATGCGAGTTCTCATATCCACCCTAGCTTAGTGAAAATATAATACTTTGGCAAAGATTTAAGTGCATTCATTTATTATCCTTGGCATTTGATATGCTTCCTCACTTTTTATAAAGCATTTGTTTTTCTCAGAATCACTACTTATCTACTCTTTGAGAGAGTACAGATGATGACCCAAGACTTTGCCCCTTTTCTCTTTCTCATACCCCTTCCTTAGCACACAGACTTCTGACCTTCTGGTTTGAATGCTCTGAACTCATAAGCTCTACTATAGATTCTAGCAAACAGAGGATGTTAAATTAATAACCTGATGCATGAGACCCCAATAACCTAACTTGTATAATAGTCAGAGTGCATAAAGTTTTGTAATTATTAGATGAGCTAACTATAGACAAATATGCTTAAATATAATAATACAAAAAGCACTTAGACAGAACTTGGTTCATAGTATCATCATCATTACCATTGCTACCACTACCACCACCACTACCACCACCACCACCATCATCATCATCATCATCATCATCATCATCATCATCATCATCATCATCATCATCATCAACATCACTCTTCTATGAAAGTAAATGCTCATTCTCTTTTTGGAAAGGAAAATAGAGGCTATCTCTCTCTTTTTATCGTATCATAAACTTAGGTAATTATTCTGGGAACCTTGTAGGGTACTTTAGAAATCTTGTATTTAACATTATTACTTTAAAGTGAGGTAAAGGAGACTTGGACAATTGGAATATTTGGCGTAAGATCACAGAACTAGTAAATGAACACCCAATATGAATCCCAATGTCCTATGAATTTGACACAAGTTTTCTGTACAGAAAAAAAAAAAAAGTCTCCCTCTAACTTCCTAAGCTAAACCTCTTTGCCTTAGTTATCAATGATCTTATATCCATGGGTTCTTACCATAAAAACAGATTAGCAAAGATATAAAAATTGCTTTAGGATGAAATCAGAGAAGCATCTCACTCTGAAAGCAGCCCAGAGGCCGGTTCCAGTTCAGTGAAAGCAGAGGGAGGACCATCTTCAGGCAGGAAAAAACCTGTGGAAAGACTTGCGTGCTGTCATGTTTCAGTTAATGTCCCACTGCTGCTCTATTAAAATTTGAATATTTTCTGATTGAATGATCTCACATTTTCATTATATCCCAGTCTCAAAAATTATTTGGTTAGTCCAGCAGAGATGTCATAGGTCTTTGTGGCAAAATCCTGGGCTCTTAGAAAACTTGAATCTGCTTCTCGTGGGAGGAATTGAGAAGCTTTTATAAAAACTGCAAAATGTTGAATTCCAGAATCCCCAATTATTACTAAAGATGAGAACTGTTTTTAGAGTTCTATACCACATTTTATTTAAGAGGATATTTCTTTAATTTTGACCTGCCAGTGAAAGAAAAAACCCTGCTTTATGACAACTGCCTCTTAGACAAGTCATGGATGATATCCAGACCTAGAATCACTATGTAGATTTCACCTGGTTAATATCTGGAACTCTATTGAAAAAGATTTTTCTGATTTTCTGATTTTTTAAAATAATGAGTGTAGTTTTATACCTAAAATAAAGTGTTAATCATGCTTTTTCAAAAGAAAAACAACTTTACTTGGCATCTACACTATCCAATTGGATTACTGGTGATTAAAGAAGAGACTGACATTAAAATAAATCACAGAATTGCTAAGAGGCACTGGATCCATTCAACAGTCTGTTGGCATTTCAATGTAGGCATGTAAAGAGCTCAGACTAATAGTATACAGGACATTTGACCACTTTCACACTGATACAAGAGAGAAAAGGCCAAATGACTTGCCCACCATGGAGGGCTTCTCCAAACCATTTACCTCCAGGGCAGTGAAGGGCTATAGCAGCATTCTGGTTGGAGATGGGGGCCTCCCTGTGATTGTTTGCCCTTTGAATTAATTGTAGTTGACCTACTTGAACAATGATTGAGGAATTTTTTTGTTCTATTTGTCCCAGTCTATCCCCTGGTGAGCACAGACTTGTTATTTTTTTAATGAAACCATTTTCACAGCCTGTTGTTTTGATGTCATCAGTAAGACAGTGAAATTTTGTTTTTTTATTGTTCATATTCCAGTTTTTATCAATTCTTATACTGTTGCTTGAACCTTTGAATTGCTTTAGATTCACATCTTGCTGCAAAGTATACTTTTAGCAAATAGTTAGGTAACACTAATCCTAGATAATGAGAAGTTTAAAAAAATTACGTATATAGTAGATATCTTTTTAGAAATGTGATGCTATATTTGTGTCATCCCTTCTGATTTATGTAAAGAATACAGTCAGAGTACTTGTCCCAGCATTTGAATTTTTCAATCAGAATCAGAGTCTGCTTCTTAAAACCAATAGAAAAAAAATTGCTTAACATTTGTGGTTGTTAAACTGAACTCTGTTTATATATTTGTGTTTTCATCCTTTGGCAGTCAAGATAAGTAAGTTAAATCTGTTCCATCCTTGTTTTTCAACACAGCACATTTTCTTCATAGTATGAGGAGATTCTAACTGTGCACCCTACCCTTCACCAACCCTACCCTTCACCAACCCTACCCTTAACCAGCCCTACCCTTCACCAACCCTACCCTTCACCAACCCTACTCTTCACCAACCCTACCCTTCACCCCGCCGGTTTGTGGAGTTCTCCACTTTGCAGAATTGCTTTAGTGGAAAAGAAGTTGCTTCTTTGTCTCATTAAGCTTTAAATGGCTCATTACGCTTCAAAAGTGGACAAATGTCTCATAGAGTTGAAAAACATCTGGAACAGAGGTCAAACTTAGCTAACTTAAAATAAAATAAAATTGTATATGTTTATTTTATGGTGTCAGTATGAGCACCAGTACATCATAGGCATCACAAAGGACAGTTTAATTAGCAATACTTAGCACAGTAAAGATAAGATTTCCTTAGCTACCCAATCACCCATCTTTATTTGTTTTCTGTTTCTTAATAAAACTAGCAGAGAGTAGGTTTTCAAAACTGAGTGCCATTATCATAACTTTAATCTTATTTATATTCAAAACAGTCCTCCAGGGTTGATGTCTGGAGGAAACATAATAAGCTATCTTAGGAAAAACAGGTCATATGGGAATTGCTTTTTGAATTCTATATTCTATATTTTTTTTAAAAAAGCAACTCTATAATTTTGGGGAGAGCTGGATATAATAAAACATCAGAACAATGTCTATTTAATTTCAGGTAATTAAATGATCACAGAAGAAGGTATGAACATGCTCACTATTCTCCACATAAGCATGAGTGCAAGTGGGTAAATTATACTCATGTCCACATTTCAGGGTGGAATGGGGTGAACAGTTACACCACAGAAATAACATCCTCATTCAATATTTAGAAGCAGTAAGAATTAAACATTTGGAAACACAAGTAAAACTTGGAAACTACTCCAGGAGAACTTTTAAATACAGGAAGTATCCAGTGAAGCTATCACTTTGACCCACTTAGTGTTTGTGCATTTTAAAGGAAGAGTCCTTTACCTCCTCTCTTGATTTTCCCCTTGGATTCCTCCAACAGGGCTATGCAATTGGCTAGGATGATCAGGTCACAAAAGTCACATCTTGGAAATTCAAATTTCTTACATTCACTCAACATTTTATGTTTTATCCATTAACCTCTTTAAAATAATAGTTCCTAATGTACTGGAAGAGAAGATAATACTGCAGTCTGCAAGCACAGTCTTCACATTTCTTCTGAACCATCGAATTCCTTCATACCTCCTACTCCTGCTTTTCATTTGATCAGAGTGACACATGATAGAAGAGCTGTATAATAAATCTAAGCCAGTAACTCACTGTGTTTCCCCAAGGGTAGAAATCCCTTCTGTCTCTTTACTCTTTTGTTTCCAGGCTTCAAGGGAGTATTTGTGAACATCTAATACTGTGCATGTTGAACTGAAGGAATTTCTCTGGAGTAATGTGAGATGTATATATCTTGTTTATAGTCTCCCGGAAAAGTATATTAATTTAACTGTGACTGTCTTAAATATATATATATATGTTTTATATATATATATATGTTTTATATATATATTTAAGATAGTCACAGTTAAATTAATATATATATATGTTTTATATATATATATATTTAAGATAGTCACAGTTAAATTAATATATATATGTTATATATATATTTAAGATAGTCACAGTTAAATTAATATGGTCATAGTCCTTCCAAACTAGTAGCATAGATAGAAGTGAATTCATTTATAATATATTTGATAAGATTTTCTTATTTTCTATCTTGAGACACTTTCAGTCATTTTGTAGTAAGTAAATTGGATCAAAAGGATAAAGGATAGACTTAGGCTTTTAGTGGCGAAATTACTGTAGGATAGACAGATCTTGATTTTTAATGATGCACATTTGGATCAGTAACATAATAGAATAGTAATTCAATTAAAAATAATTCTATGGTAAAGTAGGATTTTATATAATTTGAACTCATAAATTGCTCTGCCAATTATCTAAATTATGCAAGAATGGTGTAGTTTTTAATACAATCAATGACTGATCATTTTAACTGGGATGCTTTCTCCTAGTCTAAGAATGATATCAAGTCATTATTTTCTACAAAAAAATACTAGAAATTACTATATAGGTAAACTATATAGTATAACTATATAACTATATATAAACTATATATATAAACTATAAACTATATAAACTATATAGGTAAACTATATAGTAAACTAAACTAAATTTCTGGGGAAGATGAGGGTCTTGGTAGAAAATTGGTAATATGGTAAAGTTTTAAATTATGTTAATACTTCTAAGCCTCAAATAAATATTTCTGTTGAAAAATCCATTTATTATCAAGCTATATTTAAATAGAATGAATGCCTATTAAAAACTGTTTTCCCCTTAAAAAGAGAATAGCTTACTACATACATAGTTTGTATACTACTGTAGCTGAAAAAGTTAAGTTTCATCATCACTAAAATATTTATGGCTATTAGAATGATATCTAGAATAGGATTTCTCAACATCAGCACTACTGAAATTTTGCTTCTAATAATTCTTTATTGTTTTGGTTGTTGAAGGCGATTCTATAAATTTTTAGTATTTAAGTATTTAAGACGTTCCTGAATTTTACCATTCTATGCTACAGATAAAAAAAACTCCGAGAGTGATAAAAAGCTTATTGAAACAACACTAATATTTTAACTAACAAAATAGAGAGGGAGGTACTAGGATATCTCTGCTACTTGCCTCTCACCCATTATAGGAAGAGTGATTATTATTGGGAGATGTATTTGGAAGCATATAGGAAGCAGTTAAGGCCTTAGTTGGGCTACAGGTTCAAGTGAAAACGGCTGAGAGTAAAAAATGACATTCACATGGTGACTGACAAGACCTGGCAAAGAAAGGAAAAGGACCAAATCAGAACATGGTCCCAGAGCCGTGGGTGCTGTAGGGATCAGGTAGAAGCTGTCTAGGACGCTAGTCTCTGTATTTCTGTGAAGTCTTATTCTCTGAAGTACGCATTTAATTAGGCACTTAAATCTTACAGTTACACCTTACTATATTTAAAAGAGAAATTATATGCTCTAATGTCATTCTTCAACTTGAGAACTTGCTAAGTACTCTGGATGGTTCTATTTAGAATTTCAAGGGCCTGTTTCACATCAATAAAATAAAATAGTTGTGACATTTTCTACTAACTAGTTTTGTCTTTAATAGAGATTCGCAATGAGTTATAAGAGTTTGCATATAAAATAAGTGGTGTTGACACTGGAAGAAGAGAGTGCAAGACATATTAGAGTGAAAGAAATGACAGTTACTGACTACCCCATCTCTTATAAATGATTTAATATGTGAAAATTGTTCAGCATAATTTCTGTGATTGTCAGAAATGACAATCAGCATAATATACTAGAGAATGATTTAGATTAGTTGTAGTCCCAGGGTGTCCAGCTTCTAAAAATGTGTCGAGTTGAACAACATTTAACCTTTTGCTTCTCCATGTTCTCCTTGGCAACCAGGTTAGGAAGCTGGCACCAGGTTGTGAGTTAAATATGTGCATATGTTGTGAAAAATAGGAAGCATTCTATTATAGTTCACTTCTGAAAATTCATTCACAACCACCAACTTTTAAGGCTGGAGGAAAGGTTTGGAGATGAGTCTCCCTCTCTCATTAGGAAATGAGATTATTGACTCAGGGAGGTAGAGATTTTGGCTTAAACTTTGGACTTGCACCTGAATTCAGACTTTTGGACACATAGCCATTTCATTTTTACTTGTGTGTTTATTTTATTTATTTGATTTTTATTATCTTTACATTTAGCATATAATCCATAAGGTAAAACATACTGGGATCATTAACTGTTGGGTTATGCTTTTACCACCTTTGAAAATGTGTAAGAGTCCAAGAAGGAGACTGCTATAAAGATTTCTCCATTCCAAACTCCCTTGTCTAGAAATTCCAGGTAGAGTCCTTGTTTTAAGTATGTTAGAAATGTACCTTGTGTAAGCTGCCTTGTTAGTTTAATGCTTATTTTACCAAGTCCTGTTTTGGTAAATACATCTCCTTATGGAATCAGTTAGACACTCCAAATTCACTCAATTTCCCTTTTACTTTAGGTCATTTATGTCTTGACAAGTCTACTTAATAAAGAATTGGAATGATATGCTTTACTGTCCAACAACTGGACTGCAGATTATAAATGGGAAATAACATCATTTCATAAATTTGTGACTATGCTTTTAAACTACTTTAGGAACTTTTAAACTTTATCTACTATGGTAGTGTTATTCAGTAAAACTGCATTGCATGTTACATAGGTAATTTTATATTTTGTTGCAATTATACCAAAACAAGTAAAAAAGAAGCAGGTGAAATTAATCTTCAAATTATTTTAACTCAATGTATCTAAAATGGCATAGCAATACTAAATCAATAGTTAAAACTGTGATATTTTGTATAAATTTCTGAAATTCAATATATATTTTATACTCAAGTACAGCTCAATTCAGCTGCTGAATTCATTGGAAATAAATACATACTGCACCTGATTTCATAAAATTTGCATTTAAAAAGTAAATTAACATATCCAGGTTGTTCCAGAGATACCTCAAGTTTTCTCAATAGCTGAATTGAATATGTCAATTTTTAATTTAAATCAATTAATATAAATTAAATTTAAAATTCAGTTTATCAATTATATTAGCCTGGTTTCAAAGGCTTAGTTCTACATATAGCTAGTGGCATTCATATAAGATAGCAAAGTTCTAGAAGACTCTGCACTGTTCATTTTTTAGCATATCCCTATTTATGTTAGAGTAAAAATCTTATTTTACTATTTTATCTTATTTCTCTAATTAATGCTTTAATTCATTATGCAAACATCTTCCCCAGCCGTCTGTACCACCTGGACTTCTGCTTCATGCTGAATAGCGAAATATCCTTTTTAAGTACTGATGGGTAGATAAATGTTGGGGATTGTCTAAACTACTTGTTAGTACTTCAGTTGACCAGATTTCCTTTCCTACCACTTTGAGTGCCTTGTGGGTTTGCATAACCATGTATCCTACTTTATGAATGCTTTCAATATTGCCTTAGTTGTTTCACTTGATTGCCCTAAGTGTTTTTGAATAACAGTCCTATCAAATTGCCAACTGGGAGATCCTTGAAATATGCTTAAGGCAGCTTTTTGCAGCATTTTCTGTGCTTGGAATAAAAACAAAAATTGGGGAAAATGTTCAATCTTACAGTAGAGTCTTACCTGGCAGTTCTAGAAAATACTTTTGTATGTAATATGTAGACCTATTAATTACTATTACTCTTTAGAAAGTTAATGTACCAGAGCCATACAGAGAGAAGGAGGGCAATCAAAAGAATTTAGAACAGTATTCCAAGTCAGGCTGCCAGGCTGTTTGTGTCATGATTCCACCACTTATGGCTTATGTTTAATTTTGCAACGTTACTGTGCCTTATCAAATCTTGTTTATTCATTCTGGAATGGAGATAGGAATAGAGTTTATACTTTAATAGATTGTTAGAGAATTAAATGAGAATATATTCTCAGTCTTGTGGCACAGAGTAAGTGTTTAGAATATAAATCATTACTCTGCACATCTGTTTTAACTATAGTCATTGTTACAGTTTAAACCCATCTCCAAAGGGTAAGCAAGAAAAAGCAAATGCTTTCCACCACCACAGTGACAAAGTATATAAGCTGTGGAGAGTCAAAGGCCTTATCTCCAGTTTCATGTTTTTATTGTTATAATAGTTTTTAAATAATGTACAAGGCCTTTCTGTCAAGAGGAAAAAGGAATTGTTCATCAGTTTCACTGTGAGAATTTTACTCTTCCTATTCCAAGATGACTGATTTCCATATGTTTTGAAATGTTTTAAAAACAAATTCCCTAAAATTATTTTATGAATAATAGATCATACTTTTAATCAAAGTATGGCTAACTATTTTGAAAATTGTGCAAAGATAAATATCATAAAGTGCATTTGTTAGTTTTTGTAGTGCCATATTAGTAAATTACTGTACTTTTTATATCAATTTATTGTTGTTGGTTGTTTTTTAATTTACATAATCCTTCATGTTCCTGGCCTCCTATTTCTTGGATTCATTTTCTCGTTCATTATAAATTTAATTTGACATGTGTGATGTATATAGCATTTGCATGAAATAGAACATCTTTGGTAGGTAGGATTCACGTTTAAGCAATTGTGCTTACTCATTGAATATGAGAACTATCCCCCTGGAACAAATGTGTTCCTTCCAATCTCTTGAGCAAAAGTCTTATAGATTTGTTGTTATTCTGCTTAACCACCTTGAAAACATTCCTGTACTTTTGGGGTGCAGTCAATCATTTAGGCTGTTTCCACTAAACAGCAAACTCCTTGAAATAATCAGTATATTGCAAGTGAAAATATTTTAGGAAGAGGGTCTCTGTCAGCTACATTAAAATCCTACAATGAGCTGATGGTTAGGATACATTATTACAGGCAAAATAAAGTGATTTTGCTATTGAGAGGTTTGGCTATAAAAGTTCATAGTAGGGTTCAACAGTGGCAGAAACATAAAATCTTAAAATCTATTGAAATTATTTTTTAAAGGATTAATATTGAATTATTAGCTTTTTCATGTAGAATTGCAGATCACTATTTGTTTTCCACACTTTTAAAGTGGAACTAAGTCAGAAAGTGGCAAAATATTAGAAATGTCAAGATATATATTTCTAGGTATAGCTGTTTGTTTTTATAGATGTTGAATTCAAACAAATAGGGCACCATGTCACATAAAATATAGTAGTATATTTTCAATATTATTTTGTTATGAAAGGTAATACATCTTTCATATTTGATTTAATATTCTTTAAATCTCAGAAATTTTTATTTAAGAAGAGAAGTGAATCTAGAAGTTTATATAAAATTGAGATTAGTTTAAGCATTACCATAAATGTCCAAACCTTGACAACATATACTTTATTTTGTTGATATCATGTGTAGGTTTCTAATCCTACTTTATAACGCATCTGAATATCCATTAGGAGTCACAAAAAGATCTTCATGGAAAAAAAAATATTTGTCACATTAAGTGAAGTATAAGAGGAACGAAAGATAAGAACCTGAATGGGGGGGGGGGTGTTAAAACAGCAGCCTTCCTTCCAAGTCAAAGACTTGACAGAGGTACCTCCTGCTATACAGAAAGATTAGTGAGTCAAAATCCTGCAGAAGTTTCTCAGTATTTGCCAGGGAGAACATCACAGAGACAGAAATCATCTGAATTTCAAATAGTAAACAAACATTAGATAGAAAATGGGGTCTCCGGAACAGAAAGAGTGGAATGATGAGGACATTCTTGTACAAGCTATGCAAGTGTGTTAAGTGTGCTGAAAAGAAAGAAATATTTGAGAAAATCAAAAGATCTGTCTTGTTAGAATAGGAGATAAGTCTAAAAAACATCAAGACAAATATTCCCCTAATAGCATATGCAGGATGTGTTTCTGAACATAAAAGAGTATCAAAAAGATCATTAGAAATTGGTTGTAGCAATACAGACTGAACTAGTAAATAATGAAATAAATGAGAGAAACATTTATCAATTAAAAATGATAACATTGGTGGACTTAGAAGAATTAATATTAGCAGAAACAAGTCAAAAAGAAAAACCAGAAACCAAATGATTTCACTACTATATGGGACATGGAAAATATAAGCAACAATCCATGAAGAAAAGTCAAAACAAGCCAACAACCAAATTAAAGTACAAAACTTGGTGGGGGGGGGCAGGGTGGGAATGGTCACGGGGGTGAACCCCAGAGATCAGAGATGTGAACTTTATATATAAATAAATTAATTTTTAAAAAAGACAAGTTGGATGACTTTATGATAACATGGATGGACTTAGAAGAAATCGTATCAGCAGAAACAAGTCAAAAAGAAAAAGACAGAAACCAAATGGTTTCACTATTATATGGGACATGGGAAAGATAAACAAATAGCCAGGAAGAAAAGTCAAAACAAGCCAACAACCAAATTAAAGTACACAACTCGGGGGGAGTGGGGGAATAGGGTGGGAACAGTCAGGGAGGGGGAGGGTGAACCCCGAGATCACAGAGATGTGAAATTTATATATTAATAAACCATTTAATATTAAAAAAATTACAGGAAGATACACTGTAGGTTATGATGTGTGAACAGAAATAAGTCAGGATTGAAGACTGGTATCAGCAGTTCAGTGGCAGAGTGGAGAATGTTTGGGCATGATGAGGTTTGCTAGTTCAACTTTATATGAACCTTATTCATCATGTGAGCAATTTTTAGGGTTTTACTTTGATTCAACTGTGATCCCGTAATAGGTCCTGCTTTTTCTCAGGTCATTATTAGTATATGGGACCTCCAAAAGAACTCTAGCAGCACCAAAAGAGATATTAAATGAAAAACTGAGTAGTGTGTTTTTGAATACATAGAAGCTGAGGTTCTCGGAGGACATGTTGGTAGTTGTTCTGCCTAAAGTTGTCAACATGGTACCACACTGGAGATAACACTAGCCATTGGGGTTGAGGCTAAGATAGGCCTTTTTTGGTAAGAATATGAAGGTATTCAGGATTCCTCTCATAACAGTTTATAAGCATTTTCACATTTGTGCATTCCAACATAGCAACAATTTACTAGATAGCAAGAGACTTCTGACACTTTTAATTAAAGAACTCTAGAAAAAATAAGCTGCTATTAAAATTCCTTTTTCTATGTTCTAGAGTTGTATGAAACACTATTGCCTATCATTCGGTTTGAGTTCTCGTTAGGATGGATAAAGACGAATTTGAATAAAAATATAAATCTTTTTTACAAGAACAAAATGAAATTGAGCAGTACAGCATTATATATTTTGCTCTCTTTCTGCAAATTGTAATTTAAAAATGTTACAGTTAATCCAGCATGCCTACACAGTAGGGAAAACATGAATAGCACAGTTGTGTTTTCAGAGTATGTTTGAGATAAAATGAAATCTTTAACTTTTTCCTTCTTTAATTGAGAGACTTCCAATCACTGAATGAACAGATGACTCAAAAAGGGAACCTGTATTGTTCCTCTAATTGGAGTCATTTTACTTCCCTTTTGGCACATATGTACATGAAGGAACTCATATCATTGCTCCTCACTTTTTCTTTGATCTCTGTTCTTTTCTTACGTACTCTGTGTGCTTGTTGGTAGTACTAGTTTGCCTGGTCAGGTATCTCATTTTTTTTCTAATTGTGGTAGACATTGTTGTTACAGATTAGAGGTAAGAGATCTCTCCACACATTCCCATGTTGGTGCTATAGTGCATCCACTTCTGGTGGTGACTGTGGAAGATTAACTCTTAGCCCCCTCTTCTGGCATATCCAGCCAAAGATCTGCTCTTCTTAACTTAATTTTTAAGGATATTTTAAATTTTCATCTTCATTTTCTCCAGTGCTCCTGCTCAGTGGAGGCTGCTATAATCACTCACCAGGTATCTACAATTCTACCTGCTCACCCCCTTTTCTCTCCTCTGTTTCTTTCAATCACTTCTCCATACAGCTACTAACATCATCATCTTTAAATGGAAATCTGGAACTGTTACTCCCCCTAAAAAAATGCCCCTCTGCCAGAATGCCATTCATGTCTTTTGATTCCACCTGCCAGGCTCTTATCTGTTCTCCAGCCTTTATCCATTCTCACGCTCCTATGCCTGCATTTGGATGCCATTCATGTTCATGTGCTTCTTCAAAGCTGTTCTGTTGGCACCCTCTTCCATAACAGAAAAGAACCTGTGGGTATAGAGTGCACTTTACTCAGTTATCTGCTGCACCAGGTTGTCTTTTAAGAGTCAGCTAAAACATATTTTCTCTGACTTCTTTCCTTTCACACACAATTTGCTCCCTTTGCTTTATACTTGCATCTGTTATTTATCTATTTGTCATTAGTTTTCAATTTTTATCTCATTAAATTCTGTAAAGTAAGAGACTATCTGTAAACACTTTGCTTTTGCAAGATCAGAATATAATATAGTGTTAATAGTTCTTAAGGAAATATTTCTGACATGAAGTTAAAAAGCAGGCAGAGATAGATTTAATATTGGGAGTTGGGACTGTGTCCTAACCACCCCATTAACAAGTGCTTATATAGTCTATTGGAATTCAGGCTATATCTATAAAGCACATGTATATTTGGAATTACATAAATTAATTATATTTATACATAATATTTACCTTTGAAACATACATCCTGGTTTACTTTATTTTAGAATAAAAAAATATTTTAGAATAATATATTTTAAAAAAATATTACTTTATTTTAGAATAACCATTTTTCTGAACACCACTAATTTAATAAATGTGCATGAGTTAATGAGTTAATGATATTTTTAAAAAGAGTTAAGTATGCTAAAGAAAAATAATATTTTGAAAGAATATCGTGCTCTTTCTGAAATGAAAGATGAAGGGGACCAATTAGAGTCTCCTAATGTGGAGATGAAACCAGTGGGTCTTACTGAGAATTTAGATGAAAAGATACTGTGTACAGTTATTTGCCAGTATAATGAGAATGTCCATGTCTCTTGCTTATTAAAAATTGGGAAGTTTATATTAAAGCTGGTTGCTGTGTTTCAATTAAGTTAGCAAATATGAATGTCAATATTATTGCAAATACAATATTAGAACTGATGTTTGGTACTATCTTGAATGTAATGACTAAATTAAGTCTGGTACTCAACTCCTTCATGTTGAATAAGGAGTAGATAGCTTGATATTTTCTTTATCCCAGAAATCTCCTCAGGATGCTGTTGTTTGGTATTCATATAAATAAGCAGTTAGTAAAAGGTAAACAGATTCATTGATTTAGCTATTGTATTCAATCAGCGAGGGCATAATTTAGTCCTAATATACAAAAACAGAAATCCAGAGAATGAATATATAGGAATAGTTTTTTAAAAAGGAGAAAATATTAAATCACCAAAATATATTTGTTTGTGATATTTCACTATTTTACTAATTTAGCAACAGTTAAGAAAATTAATACATATAAAATTTAACGTGTTTATCATCTCCACTTTTAACAGCTTGGAAAGATGTCTGCTTAAAAGTATATATATATATACATTACATTATATTATATGAGATAATATATCCCAGATAATCAGTTCTTTTTGCAAAAGAAAAAATTTGAGAAAGTGTTGAAACTTTAGTTTCTTTTACTTCATCCTCATCTCTCTTTTTATTAGTTATTTTTATGCTTATCTTCAGCTTTGATATTGCATCAAAATTGTGGCATCATTGCTTACTGTTTATTCCAGAGATGTGTCCTGTATCAGAGCACCTCTGTTACATATCTTTCTAAAATTACTGTAAATGGAAATTTGGAGAAAGCAACAGTAGGAACTGCTGTGTATCTTCAGTAAGTTAATCAGCTTTTGATACCCCAAAACTAACACAACCCACAAGACTGATAGCCCAGTGCTACAGTAAATTGTTTCTTAGCAGGAAATCTACAGTAGCAGTGTAATTTGGACAATGGAGCATTTGACAGCTCACCCATCAAAAGTAATGTGCCCCCTGAGGAAGTAGCTCACTTCCAGCTTCACATTCAGCCAAGCATTGATAAAGCAGTGGCTCAGTAGGAGAGTCAATTTTGAATCAAGTGATGGCAGGACTGTCCTGTTTCCAAAAGGGGACACTTGCAGATAGTAGATCACCCCATGTAGGGACTCTGTATTTACCCAATTTAGGGAGCTGGTCACCTACGCCTCATGAATTTCTTTTGAGTGCCAGGTTGCTCAAAGTCATGATTAACAACTAAGCTATTATATGTTCCCAAAGGATTGAGTTTGCAAAACAGCATCAGCTAGTTCTAAGTTGTGTCTCTTGCAAAATACCAGAAGTAATCAGACATGCAAGATGATGTTTGTAATTTCAAGTAGAAAATATATACCTTACATTAGAAAAGTATATGTAAGTTTATGTCTCACATAAAGCACCATCAGTGTTAAAGATTTAAGTGGAATGAAGATGTTTACATTTCTCAAGGAAAAAGTATACTTTTTTTATTGTGAACTGTTGTAATTTTCATAATAAGCAAGTTATTTCCCATACCAAACAGTTTTCCTCTATTCTCTCCTTAAAAAAAAAAAAAAAAAAAAAGCATTTCGTGATTTCGTGTTCAAGATCCTTGTGTATACGCTACCTGGCTATAAAGAAAGACGAGTGATTCCAGTGATGGTGGAGTCAAAAGAGTTAGCAGACTACAGCAGGGAGAAGCCAATGGGAGCTGTGAAATCAAAACTTTTATTCTCTCCTGGGCCTGTAACCCAGATTCACAGTATTAGGTGTACTAACCAAACCTGTGTCCCTTTGCCACTCAGGTTGAACCAAGTGTCTATAAGAAACTACAGTAGAGCAGCATTGAAACCAAAAACCAGAAACATGACAATCAACTGTAAATGTTGAGTTGCAGAACTTTATTAAAAATTGGGGAGATGAAACAAGTCTGATGAATGAATAGCAAATGTAAAATCTTTGTCATGGGAAGACCACTAAAGAATAGGGAGCAAAACAAATGGTGGAGGGGGGTGTATTATATATGTATGACTGTTAGTTACAGAAGAAAATATTACTTTTCTGAGTTTTGTGATGGCTTTTTATTTTTTCAGATTTTTAATTTAATGACTTCTCTCCTCACTCTAAATAAAATACTCAATTTGTACCTACATTTGTATACAATCTTTAGTTTACAATGGGGGTGGGGGGGATGTTTCCTTAATAAGACTTTCCAAATTCTTTAAGTTACAAGTTTCATAAAACATGCCAAAGCACATTATGTTTTCATGGGGCTGATAGTATGTTGTACCAAACAGTCTTGACTGAGCTATTGATATCAATTGAGAAATGGCTGGAAAACATGGAGACCAGAATCTCACTCAGGTTCCTCAGAGGCTCCAGAGCTGTGGGTGGATGCTTTAGTAAGTCCAGCAATGGACTTTGCATTGTTCTTTCGCAACACTCTGCTAATGACCAACTGTACCTCACACACATAGATTCACCTGCATTCCAGAGTTGTGATCAACTGAACTGTTATCATACCTCTAGAAGTTCCATATTGTCTGAATATCTTCATAGATATATAAATCATGGTCTTTACTTACTGTTTTATTTAGCAAGGTTTTTTTTTTTTTTTTTTTAAATATAGGCACTTAGGTTGCCAGTTATGTTGTCAGTAAGCATTTGTGAGTTTTTTATATAGTGATTCTAGATCTACATTTTGACAGGATAACACAGAAAATTTAGAAGTAGAATTTCAAATAATTAATTTGTGCAATTTAATTTGACATTTGATTTCTAAGGTCCAGATATATACTTCAAATTTTGTTTTGTGTTGAAGTTAATACTGCTCAAGGTTGTTCTCTCATTGACAGGGGTGCCTGGTGTGATGGTAGAATATTTTAACTTGTTGGCAAAGAAAAGACATGCTTATTTGAAAAGATAAAGTAAGAGATACAAGAATAGCAATAGCCAGTTCTGTCATTTCCTCTTATCGCAGCATGGCACCCATACATGTACACATATTTTCCTGACATAGCAGATCTGCTGTGAACTTCAAGCCATTCAGCACCTTCGTGAATAATTTCACAGAAATATACAATCAACACATCCAGCTCCATGATGTCGCTCTTCAAAGTGACTCTCTTAGGAACATATAAATGTTCCAAAATGATATTCCTACTGAAGCAAAGCCTATATCTCATTCTGTGCCTATAAGAGATTCAAGTTGATTCTTGTTGTTTATGATAGAACAGTAACATTTGTAAAAGCATAATGATTCTAAAATTAAAAACTCATTAGGAATATATTTCCAAAAAGTGTGATATTGGGTATATGAATTTACAACTATTAAATTATGAGTATCTTGTCACCTTTTTGTATGTACTGAGATCTTTTTCAATATAAATTGCATACTTGACAAATATTCATTACAATGAAGGTTTTAAATTGGTATGGTAATATTGAATAAAATAGGAACTTTCACATTTCATTTGTCACATGATCCCTGAGAGAGAAAGCCTTTCTTTAATGAGGTTAAGTTAATTAAAGCAGGTTCAGTGCTATTAGCTACATGCAAAATCTGAAGCTAACTACTTAATCATAGAAATTGGAGATGATCATGTAATGAATTCTGAATAAATAGTGTGCTTTTTTCTCCTGCGTATTCAAAAAAGGAAGTTGTTTATCACATGTAGGATGGTGAGGAAAATAGCATCATAAAAATTTGTGATTATAGATAACAGGATTTGGTGGATATTTTTGGTCAATGATTAATTTTAAGAAGTTATGTTAAAGATAGCCACATAGGCATGTAAGGGTCCTAGACTTTAATAAAGAAAAATAGTCATTTGTTATATTTGTATTAGTTATCTGAAGTATTCTTTATAATGTATTTATGTTTCATCCACATTTCACTGTGTTAATGAGACAAAGTATAAATTGTTATCCTTGATGTTTCTTTTCCCTGCATAATTCCATAGCATCTTATTTTCATCCTTTTTGCCTTCAGCACCTACCTTGGAAACCTGACTTCATTTAGTGATATACTTAGGTCTTATTTTGTCATATCATCTACTACATAAATGTCTCATATCTGTCCTTATTGTTCAGTTTACTTTATTGTACAAAATTCCCTCAAATTCCTTTAATTGTACTGTAAATGACAGTGTTTCATCTTTCTACATGGTAGAATAGTCATTCAGAGTGTGGATATAATACATTCTTGATGCAGTCCTCCATCAGTGGGCATTTAGATTGTTTCCATGTCCTCTCTATTGTAACTAGTTCTTTAAAAAACATAGAGTGTATAATTATTTGGACTGATGATTTCCAAGTCTTTGGATAGATGCCCTAGAGTGAATTTGCTGGGTCATATATTTCCATTTTTAGTATTTTGAGGCAAATCTACATCATTCTCCTTAATAGCTGCACTGGTTTAATATTTTTACTATACCAACAGTATAATAGGTTTCCACTTCCTCCTTATCTTCTCCAGTACTTATCATTGGGAGTCTTTAAATATCTGCCACTATCACAGATGTAGGGGATATATCACAGTAGTTTTAACATGCATCTGTTTTATTGATTATGATAGTCAAAGATTTTTCATGTACCCACCATTTTGCTGAATTGTCTTTTCATATCTGCTGTCCATTTATTTACTTAGGCTTAGTTTTATTGTGGAATTATGTGAGTTTTTTATATATATCTCAAATAGTAACATCTTGCCAGTTACATAAAATGCATTTTCTCCTATTCATTATGATGAATTTTCAGTATGCTTTATTTTCTTTCACTCTATGAAAGCCTTTTAATTTGTGATAATCCCAGATGTTTATTTTTTGCTTTTATTTCCCTTGCCATGGGAGTCTGTTCTCCAAGACATCTTTATCATTGATGTCATAGAACATATTATTCTTTTCCAGCATTTTCTTCTGTATAGTTTGTTTTTGCAGGTCTTATGTCTAGATAGCTAACCCATCATAATTTAATTTTGCACATGAAGTTAACAAGTATTCAAGTTCATTATTTTAATGTGGTCATACTATTTTCCCAGCATTATTTGCTACAGAAGTTCCCCATTGTATGGTCTTCTTTTATATAAATTAATGATATGTTGTTGATTTATTTCTGTACTTTCAATTTTGTACCATTGATCCATATGTCTATTTTTATGTCAACATCATGTTGTTTTTAATACTATTGCTTGGTAGTATAAAAGTATATAAAGGCAGGTACCATGTTGCCTTTGTTTCTTTTTCCCCCCTTCTTGAATGCTTTTGCTTTTTGAGGTTCTTTATGGTTTTGTTAATTTCAATATTTCTGTTTAGTCTTTTACAAAGAATATTGCTACTATTTTAATACCATCAGCATAGCTTTGATTTTGTTTTAAATAAATTAGAAATTCTACATTGTTTTGAACCTCGAATAATTTTGTGTGTGTGATACATTAAAGGACATGTAGAGAAACTGAATATGAAAAGACAGCTACAACAAAAATTGAAGCTTGTGAAAATGTAGGGAAATATGATCTCTTTCATTAACTCAGAGTTAAATCATGCATAGGCATGAAAATAAAATAAGGAATAAAAATAATTCTCATAAAGAATGTTTTAGAAAGCTCTGAAACAGAGGAGGAGCAATATAAATCCGTCTCATGCTGCAATAATACATATTTTTATATCATCAAACCAGTCTGTCAGGATTATTCATGACTCTTTAACATCTGCTGGTCCAATAAAAGCACCCTTCCTTGGGCATAGTTGCAGAGCTAAGGAAGGCATGAGGCAGTGCTGCCATCTTCTCACCTATCTGATTGCCTGTGCTCTAGAATTCCTTATCATGTCTCTGAAGTGCCAGCTCATAGTTATTCTGATGGCTACTTAACACTGATCTCCCACCATGTGCCACTAAATCATGTGAAACCAAATCCAAAATTCCACAAGGAATGGGGTCAACCTATCAGTGAAAATAATAGCCCATTTGAGTGCTTCTTCTTTTTCTGACCGGAAGGCAAGCTCTCCAATGTCCACTGGGGATATTTCCTAAAAACACTTTGAAAGCTCACACATGTGTGCTGAGATTTTTAGAAAGCAGGATATTCCACTTAGGGAATAGAAAGGTCTCTACAATAATGAAAAATTGTAGAAACAGAAATGGTCCTTTCTTTCAGAGAGATCTTTCCATAATTTAATGTTTATGTTTTCTAAAATTTAGATAGTAGCTTGTGAAGGCTTTCACAAGTTTGTAAAATAGTGTTTGCTACATGGTAGACACTTTATGGCATAAGCTTATTTTAGCAGATTTTCCAGTGGTGCACAGCATGCATCTGTGACTGAGACAAAAATCAATGCTTATAGATTTAGCAGTGTAATCCTATCACTTGTTCTGTGAGATATGATTTGAAATGTAAAGTACGTTAAGACTTAAGTGAACTTGGAGGCATAGAGTCTCGGGGGTATTTCTTAGTATCCTATTTATTATTGATTAGACTATTTCTTTATTGTATATCTACTTGCTCCAGTTATCTTTCTTCCCATTTACCAATAGTTTTAAAATTATGTGTGTGGGAAACCAAAAGCTATCCTTAGTATGAATATTTAGTTCCTACTTTCAAAACAATAATAATTTTAAGGTTCTCAAATCATGAACTTAGTCATGGGGCTGATGGGGCTAACTCATAAAACAAAGTAGTAGTAAAATATTAGAAGTCTCTAGGTTTCATAAAGAAATTTTTATGAAGTTTTCAAAGAGGATTTAGTACTTTCTTTAGAGAACATAACTCAAAAATCAGTAATTCATTTATTTCAAAGTAACCTAAAATAAACCTACATTGTTGTGCTTAGTATCTACAGAAATTCACTCATGCAAAATTTTAGAAACTGTGGTTTTTAATCTAGCTTGAGGTTTTTAATATTATATGCTTGCTCTCCAATTTGTTATGAAAAAACAAATAAACGCAGTATAAAGTCAGTTATTCATTTATTATTTATTTATTAAATATCTATCCCTAATAAGTTCTCTGTAGGAAACTATTATTAGTTAGGATTTATATAAGCCATATTTGCGTTTACAAGCAAAAAGTATGACTTTTTCTCTTTTTCGCTCCTGAAATGATCATCAGTCATAATACCCTTATAATGTCATAAAAACAATTACCTTCATAGTGGTTTTTATCAGTACATAAACTTGATTTGAGGTAACATTTTCAGTTTTGTGATTGTTGCTGCTATTGGTAGACTATCTGAGAATTTGATTTTTAGTCCCATTTCTGAAAATGGTCTGCATTTTTAATTTACTATATGTCTTTTATATAGATGACTCATCTGCCATCTAAGCTAAATTATAAATTCATTCACTCTTAGTTGAGGGAAGAGTGTGGCCTGCCAATGAAAGTAAGGCCACACTTTACATATATTTATTAAATCTTGGGTTTCTATTAACTGATCCCTTAAGACACAGGCAAAAGTAAAAGACATAGGCAAAAGAAAAAGAATATAGGTTTCCTTATAAGCTAAGAATCTAAGACATAAATGAAAATCATTCAAAATTTGCCCAGATTTATGAACATATAATTATGGGGGAAAACCTGTTTCATTGATCAGAGCCCTTCATGTTTTGATGCCTGTGTATGTTTTTAAAGGTTGTCATTTATTGAGAACGAATCTACCTTAATATTATGAACACTGTGAGTTGTATCTACTTACACATGCATTCTACACCTTTCAAAGTTATTTTTTCTTTAAAAGAGCAAATCCATAGAATGACTTTCAACTCTTATTAATCCATCTAAATGTAGGGCATGAATGCAGAACACATCTGCCATCTGTCAAGCTGAGAATTCCCCTGCCAGAGCCCTGACCTCACTCCCTCCAAGTCCTCATGGGGCTGAGATAACTTAAGGAGAAGTCTTTTTCTTTGCTGGCAAGGAAGGAGTGCATTTAGACTAATCATTAAAACCCATTACCTAACAAAGTGCATGTTCTTAAGGAACACAGTGATACTTGCCAGTGAATTAATCAGCAAAATAGACTATGAAAAGGTGAGATTAGAAGTCTTAGAAAAGATCAGGCTCCAGGAGATGCCAAAGTAGTTTCAGTTGCCATAAATCTTCGCCCAATTAGAGGGATTTTCTCTTAACAATTTATAATTCTATCTGGATTTGATCTGGTGTTGCTCAGCACTGCATTATGTCAGAGGCTGGAACAATGACAAAGACTTTCCTGGAGCTTGATAAGGAGAATCATGTATTTGAATAATTGATCATTCAATTAGTAGAGCAAATGTTGAATAGTTAGACAGCTCTTTTTTTTATCAAAGTTGATGGGAAGTAATTGGCTATGGTTCGTTATAAAGAAGAAAATTAAAAAGTGTGATTTTCAAATTAGGGTATAAAATTAATCTTCCCACCAATAAAGCCTTTGCTATACATACTACTTGATTTTCTTTTCCCTCAGTGTCACTACATTCCAAAATATAATCAATTGATTACATTCCTAGACTATTATTTGAAAGTGATTTGCTTATACAAACTGTATCTCCTGTTAAACAGTACTATAGTGTTGAGACCTGTGGCTAGAGAATGATAGCCCCTCACTTGTCAAGCTTACAAAGCTATAGAGAAGTCAAGCCACCAAAACTGTTTTCTAAAATCTGGGACACTCTTAGGCTACTTTAACTCCTCCCTCAATTTGTAAGAAGAAATTGTATTTTCAAGAGAAATGCTTGCATCTTGAATAAGCAAATTTAAATTTTGAGTGCTATAAGAATGGTGTATGATATATTATGGACTATAACATTACTTTATCTTAAAAGTAATTTGAAAATACTTAATCAGACAATCCCTATGTAATTACAACCTCTGCTTATTTCATGATAAATTTAATCTAATGTCAAAATACTGTAGTGTGATTCAAAGTGATGTACTTAACTCTTTTTATTATGGTAAAAAATATAAAATTTCTACTTTGTTAAACAAAAAAAGGGAAACTGCTAAAAGTGAGACTTGATTCTCTAGTTCACCCTGTTTAAAAACCAACATAAATAATGTTATGCAGGCATAGGACTTCACTTATTAACTTGTCTATTAGAGAACATTGAACTAACTGTAATTAAAATGTTATTGTTTTAAAGTAACAACCTGTTCCCTTTTAGATGCATATCTAATAATGCATCAGCTATAAGGTGATTCATATTTTCTTTAGGAAGCGCATTATTTGCACTTAAGATGTAGCTAAATCTCATATATATGTTCAAATCTATACAGATACATATAAACATATACACATAAATATATCAAATATATAATACTTTGTCAGTGAAATATGTTTGGTCTATATAGAGCAAAATAAAAAAATAGTAAATCGAAAATCTTTTATGTGCATTCCTTTTACATATATGTATTAAGTAATACATTGTGTTATGATTGTATGTATTATGAATAACATGATATAGAATAGCATTAAATGGTGAACACATTTCATTCATGGATTAAAATTCAATTTCTTAAGAATCTTGTCAGAATTTTTGTTTTTCATTTTTAAAAAGTGGCTTAAAAATTTACCAGTCTTTGTTTTAATGTTTCTATTTAAGCAAGTGTGAAACATTAAATATTTTTCTGCTCAAATTAATTATATAATTTCTTGGTGGTTGCTCAGAACAGCATGTTATATGAGAATTCTTTCTTTAAAACAATCATCATTTCATTGACAAAATATAGCTACAAATTCTTGAAAATTTAAATATTCCAGCGCTGCTTTTTCACTTTGGCTGCAGTTGTGGAAAATGTTTGTTTTTCTATGAAATTAAAGAATCTTAAAAGAAGACTCCTTGATATTGGTTTATTGTTAATTTTAATGTTTGATTTTACTTTAACCTTTTTACATTAATTCTTCAGTCATTTACATATCTATATAACTACATTTTTATTCCTCCAAGTGTGTTCATGCTGCCAAAATGGCTGTGCTAATGCCTTATACCCTTCCTACTTCTAAACCCTTTCCCTCAATCTTTATTTCCTCTGACAACCAGTAAAATTTTTGCTAGATCAAAGAATTATTTTCATAGTATTTTGGCAGTACGTGATTTTCATTTATTTATATTCTACAAATAAATGAAACCATCCAACATCTGTTTTTCAATCTCTGACTTATTTCATTTACCACGGTCACCTCAAGGTTTACCCATTTTGTCTCAAGAGGCACTTTTTAATAGCTGAGTAGTATTCTACTGCGTATATTTTCCACAATTTACTTATTCAGTTGTCTGTTTTGGGGTACTTAGATTGATTCCATGACTTGGCAGTTATGGAAATTGTTGCAATAAACATAGGATGCATGTCTTTGCTAATTACTGTTTTCATATAGTTTGGGTAAATAACAAGGAAAGGTATTACTGGATCATATAAAATGTCCTTTTATATTTTATAAAAACTTTCTTTTAAGTAAAAGGAAGTAAAACTTTTCACCTCCTTCCCTAAATTTACTAACAGGTAAAATACAAGACTTACATTTTAAAGGTATCTCCTTTAAAATAAAATGATTTTATGAGTGTTATAGAAAAAAGTTCGTTGAAAATAGTCTTTGAGGCTTTGATAAGTATAACACTGAAACTTTAATTAGGAAAAATAGCTATTTTAGCAAAGTCTCTTCAATGAGCATGTAGTATTTTTCTACTTCTTTATGTCTTCTTTTATTTATTTTAAGTCCCTTAATTTTTAATGTATAGATTTTTCACCTCCTTTCCTAAGTTTACTAAGTTAAAATATAAAACATATTTTAAAGGTATCTCCACACCCTCTTCCAGAAGCTATACCAAATTGTATTCCCATCAAAGAACATTCCTTTTTCTCTGTATGTCCTTAATCAGAATTTGTTGCTTCCATTCTTTGTGATATAGGCCATTCTCACAGGAATGAGTTAACATGCCATTGTGGTTTTGATTTGCATTTCCTTTTTTATAAGTGATGTTAAACAAGTTTTGCATGTGTCATCTGTATGTCTTCTTTAGAAAGTGCCTGGTTAGAATTCTGCCTTTTTTAAATTGGTTTGTCTGGGTTTATTTTTGTTGTTAATTGTATAAATAATATATTTTAGAGGTCAGTCATTTTCAGCTGTGGTATGGAAATATCTTCTCTCTTTCTGTTGGCTGCCTTTTTGTTTTTGTGATAACTTGAGTTACAAAAACCTCTCAGTTTGAGGTAGTCTCACTTATTCTGAATTTATTCCCCTTGCCATAGAACTGAGTCCTCAAATATATCTTTAAAGTAGATGTCCTATAGCATATTCCCTGTGTTTTCTTCTAAGTATTTTATGGTTTCAACTCTTATATCCAAACTATAAATGTTTTGAGTTAATGTGTCTGTATGAAGTTAGGTATGGATTTAGTCTCACTTATTTTCTGTGTGTGGGGGGGAGGAGGGGGACGGACACTCATGTTTCCCAATACCATTTGCTAAAGATATTTTTCTTTCTCTATTGTTAGTAATGACTGAATGTGTCAAAGATTTACTGTCCATAGTTGTGAGAGTTAATCTCTTGGTTTTCTAGTGTGTTTCATTAGCCTGTGTTTCTGTTCTAGTATCATAGTGCTTTGGTTGCTGTTGCTGTGTAGCATAGTTTGAAGTCAGAGAGAGTGATACCTCTGTTTTCTTCTTTCTCTCAGGATTGCTTTTACTGTTTGGGGCCTTATAAAATTTCATACAAATTTTATGATTGTTCTAGAAAAAATTTTATTGAAAATAGTCTTTGAGACTTTGATAACTATAATGTTGAAACTTCAATTACTTTGGGGAAAATAACCATTTTGGCAGTTTCTTCAATGAGCTTGTAATATTTTCTACTACTCTATGTCTTCTTTTATTTATTTTAACTATCTTTTAATTTTTAATATATAAATTTTTCACCTCCTTCCCTGTGTTTACTAACAGGTATTTTATTATTTTTGCTGAGATTTTTTTATGGGATTGTTTTTAATCTTTGTATGTTCTGCTTCATTGTTTGCATATGGAATGAAGCTTGTTTTGGCACATTATTTTTCCTACATTGGTTTTGTATCCTGTCACTTTACTATATTCATTTATTATATCTGTTAGTTTTGGGATAAAATTTTTTGGATTTTCTGCACATATTATTAATTCTTCTGTGAATAGTAATGTTTCATGTCTTCATTCTCAGTTTGGATTCATTTGTTTATTTTTCTTGCCTATTCCTGACTAAATTGAATAGTATTGGTGATAGTGAACATCCTTGTCTTGTTCCTGATTTTAGTAGGAATGCTTTCAGTTTTTTTATCATTTGATATAACATTAATTATATTTAAATTAAGTTCCTTATACTATGTTATTCAGGCTTTTAAAATAGTTGAATGCTTTCTGACATCTATGAAATGATGTTTTTATATTTATTTTTATTGTCTTTATATTTACATATATTGGTGTGTGTGTGTGTGTGTGTGTGTATGTGTGTTTACATCATCATATTCCCCAGGGTTCTTCCACCACCTGTGAACTGTCTCTTGATCTTTTGTGTTCATCCCTTCCCTGATTTCTCCCTCCCTCCCTTACACTCTCTACCTGTATGCCTTAGTTCTGTTGTCAGCTTGCTAGTTTTAACTTTTTCTTGACTGTTTGTTCGTTTTCCCTATATCTCACCTGTGAGACCATCACTTTTTGTCTTTTTCTTTCTGGCTTATTTCTTCTAGCATGATTTTTTAAAATTAAAGTTATTTTATGCATGTTTCTACTTCTATTTGAGTCGGTAAGACTTCATCTAAAGTCTCCTGTTCTCTGTCCACCAAGAAGGGAATAGGGGGAACTTTACTTGCTTTTGTCAATGACAAATTCTAGTAATTAAGAACAGTTAAATAGTGCTTAAACAACTGCACTCTCTACCTAAAACTCCTTTCTTGAAAAGCACTGCACCTTGTAAAACCAAACCCTGTTCTTTCCGCCTGGCTATTCAGTGAGCCTACATAGCTACTTTACACTCCCCTTCACCTCCACCTTCTTTTCTACGTACCAACAACTTTAGTCTAAGTCTTCCATAAGAAAGACCTGGATTTCTTCTTGCTATATCTGTCATCTCTGCCATTTTCTTTAATCTTTCTTCATTTCTTATGAAGAAATGTTGGTTGAATCTTCTCTGCCAGAAGTCATTAGGACAGGTGGATAAAGGAAAGACAAATATGATAAAAAATAAATTTCCTTCCTCAAATATTTTCAATATATTACTCTACCCCATGTTTATTTAAGTATAAGTTCTGTTACTAAGTTCTGATTTAAATATTCTTTCCTACATTTTCATCTATTGCATTTTTGTAATTTATCTGCCTTGACATTTTTAACTTCCTGGGAATTAATGCAATTTTTTTCTTAACTGTATTTTCTGTATGTAATATTAAGAATGGTGAATGATTCCCATACTTTTCTGTGTCCTTCCTTTTCTGTTATATAGAAAGATTCTGATTGTCATGAGACCATATGCACCCAGAGGCCTGGATCTATGATCCTGGGCTTCAGATGCTAGTAGGTCTTCTTTCTGGCTCTCTTCACCAAGTTCCCCTTCTACATATCTTATGATACCTAGACTTCCAGATTTCTCTTATCAAGTTGTTCCAGCTTGATTTCAAGCCCTTTGTATGTTGTTTCCCTGGTGTGTTTAGTCAAGGGCAAACTTGGCTGTCAGTGTTCAAAACCTGAAATCATGGATGATCAATAAATACATGTTTGCATACTGTGGATAAAACTTCTGTAAGCTAACATGATGCCAACATATAGCATGCAAGGCCCTTCATGGCAACTGAGGGATGGGGCAGTGGAAAAGGAATGCCTTAGCCCTGCCCATGTCCTCATGGAACTCAGAACCATGGTGCTCAGAGCACTTAGAATAATAATTCAGACCGTAGATACACGTAGTGAATCTCTGTAAAGTATATTTGTCAAAATCAGAGGATAAAAAACACTTTTTTAGTAGATTTCAAGCTTAAATACAATTTATAACTACTTAGACACTTGTAGGCCCCTAGTTACACCCTTTTCTTGGTTGCTACAAATATGGCATATCTGTTTTAAAATTTTATTTTCCCTTTATTATATTTCTATTTATTGGCACTATTTTGACATCCCTTCCTTTTTTTTTTTAATTTCAAAGTACAGACTTCCTAAGTTTGTGTTGGAATATAAACCTGCTTACAATATAAGTGAAAACGTAATTCATATCCATTCTTTAGATTTATAAAAGATGATAATGGAAGCAACTAGAGATTAGGTCTCATCTATAATAATCCAGGTAGAGATGGCCATCAAAACAACACCATTACAATTAAAATTGTTTATCAAAATAATATTAAACAATATGCTTATTCTTGCTTTTTTATACTGTAGCATAGTTCAGCATAGTTTTCCCAGAATTGAAGTTGATGAAATTATTCTACTCTTTCCACACTTGTAGTGACAGTAGTATTTTCCACTCCCTATTTAATAGTCTAAGAACTCAGTCACTTATTTTTTATAAAGATTTTTTCACTTATTTAGCAGTTATTGTTAGGTCTATGTTGAATCAGTAACTGTACTAGTGCTGAGGGTATAGCAGTAACCAAACACTACTAGTGCACTTGGGATGAGTAATTAGATTAAAAAATCCTATTAACAGATCAACATGTGGATATTCTATAAATATAAATGTAATAAAGGAGAGGGAGACAGTCAGGGAAGGCTTGTGAAGTGGCACTAAAAAGGGATCAGGGTGAATTGAGAGACTAGTGAACGACCAAAGTGGCTCTTTTGATGGAACCATAATTTATGCTGAGGTCAAATATTGCTTGGCTGAAATAGAACTGAGGAAGGAGAATGGTAGGATGTAAGGATGGGAAGGTAGTGTTAGGTTAAGTAGATATAACATATTCTAGGGTTATGGTGAAATCAAGCTATTGGGAACTTTTAAGTGCTATTGCAATATGTTCATTTATATTTTAGAAATGTCAATCAATGCTAGGTATAGCTGTGTTTAGAGGCTGCAGTTCAAACTAGCAAAAGCTGTAAGGAAACTAGTTCGATAGTACTCAAGACAAAAGTTCCTCACCAACTGCACATTCATTCTGTCTTTGTTTTAAGTGTTATATTTTATATCTATTATTATTATTATTATTATTATTAGGTGCCTCAGATATGTTTTTACTATTTCTCAATTTTTGCAGATAAGAAAATGAGAGATAGGATTAAGTAGTCTCTTTGTAATCAGTGATACCTAATAGAGGAAATATTTTCTTTATTAGAAACATTTCATGTATGAAACAATGCTATAAGGGTGCTATATCAGATTAAAGGACAGTGACCAGGTGGAGGACAGGTCATTCACTGTGGGTGCTTGCAAAATTGCAAGACCACTCAGCTTCAGGGAATAACAACAATATGGTTTATTTAAAAGACAAGGAAAATAAAGAACAGCTATCTAACCAGTGTTCAGAGGTTTTGAACAATAGGCTGCTTGTTCAACATGGTGCTATCAAGTGAAAACTTCAAGCACATATGGGCAAGCAGTGGATCAGGATCCAATTCATGGTGGAGGTGCTCACAGCTAAGGCTGCTGGAATTATACCACAGCAGCCCATAGCTTAGTGAAGCAAGAGGTTTTCTGCACCTAGTAGCCCTTCAGTCAGCTTGGGTATAACAATGCAGTGGGTCCAGGGAGGCTGCAGCAGCACTATAGAGTAGCTCCACTGGTTGCTTACCATGTTTGCCCAGGACTCTGTGGGCCTTTCTGCTATGACTGTAGGAAGCCATAATGTGCTACAGCTGGCCCATTGAGATCACGTGTTCCTCCATATGACCCATAATCAGGGGTTGTGAGCCTAGAGGTTGACTTCTATGCTGGAATTTGCTCTGACATGGGGTAAACTTGTTTCTGCAGCCCCAGTGGTGCTTTATGCCCCAGGGCAGAATGGTAGCCACTGTCTGCTGCCATCACTGCCAGCCTCTGTCTATAATCTGAGCTCCTGTGGGATCTCTGGTGGCAAGCTATAAAAGGTACTCTACCCACTGCCACTTGCACTGCCAATAGCAGTGCTCTGGTACTAGTGGTGGCCAGGTTGCCAATAGGAGAGAGCTCAAAGCCATCTAGTGCCTACCAGCTAACAAGCCTGACCAGAGTCAGGTCCGTGCGTCAACCATCATGGAAGGTGCTGTCCCAGCAGTGCTCTGGGCAGCCACAATCAACAGCAAGAGTTTTGGAGATTCAGGGACTCTAGCCCAGGCTGGTGCTTGGGGAACAGCTGGTAGGTACAGCCAACTCCTGCTGCCACCACCTGTTTGGAGCAGAGCACCACTGCTTTTCCACTGACTCCCACCCACCACTTAGCCAGTGATGGGAAGGTGCTGGGCATGCCCCAGGGTTTGTGTTGTGGGGTTTAAGTTGAGGTTACACATGAGGTTGAGGTTAGATATGACATCTGAAATATCTTGGAGATTATTAGGTCTGCACTTTTATTCCTGGATTCAGCTAATTTAGGCCTCAAATACACGGATGTCAAACATTTAGAAAGCAGCTGTTCTTTTAAATGTATTAAGCAATTTACTTTAGGTAATGTAGCCTATAAAATTTTAATTTTGGATTAAATAAACCATATCCTTCAGCATGCCTATTGCACCTTGATATTCAAAAGATGAATGAGCATATTTAGTGAATTTCTTCTCAGGATGCTCCACTGGAGAAGGGTCAATAGTTTTTTAATGAAAGTAGTCAATAGCAATTCCTCTTAGGAAGCTCCAGGAAATTAGTGTTAAACAACAGGCATGAGTGTCGGGGGGGGGGGGGGTTACATATTATGTGTTAGGATGTAGGATGGTTACATGTTTTAGGAAATGGTTTTAGGAGGCATTGTCTTGAAGCAGTAATTGATAGGAAAGAGTGTGATTGTCCCTGATCTGATGCTGGTTGCATTATAATCTAGAAACCATAAAAAAGGAAAACACATACCTTGAGAGCCTCGGCTCAGAAATGCAGAACAAGGTCTTTATTAATAAATTGCTAAAGGTTAGTAAGAGTTATTTCATTTTAATGTTTTATTTGGAGGAGAACAGCTGTTACACTGGGAAAAAATGGGATTAAGTACCCCTTTTATTTATTGCTTCTCAAGTGTCTGGTGATACACACTTTGAAGTTGAGCTTGCTTCGTTCTAAGAGTTTTTATGTAACCGCTGTGTTCCCTGTACTTTGTACATATTAACTCATTTAATCTGCATAATAATGATTTGAAGGTAGTAATAAAAAAAACCACATTTCTCAAATGAAAAAAATGAAACAAGAATATAGAAGTTAATGTAAATGTAGAACTGGATTCTTAACTGACAGATAATGAAAGCATGCACACTCTGGGAAAAGAGAAGACCTAGTTGGTGGATCCTCACTTGTTTGATTATAACTCAAGGATATAAAAGAGAGAAAAAACAATAACAGGGTTTCTTAACATGGGGGAGGCAAGGAGAGGAAAAGAGAAACAGCAACAGAGAGAATAACTAGAGGCCAGCATATGACTGATGCAGTCAGTCCTACCCCAGACAGTGTCTCTGATTCAGAGTCCAGAGTCCAAGTAGTAATTGTCATGATAAGGTGGTGGTTGACTGGCTGAGGAGTAACTAGAGCCCACTTTACCTGTAGAGGACAAAGTTCCACAGATGGAAAGGGTTGTTCTACTTTGAATCTGAGAAATCCTGGGAGTTAGGACCCCCATACATAGACAAAATGGGAGAATAGGGAGATCATAAGAGACCAGGAACTAAGTTTCAGAAATTGCTCATGGTATTTACAGTCCCAAAAAGCAGAGCAGGTAATGATCATAGTGTTCTTGTGTGTGTGTGTATTTGTGTGTGTGTGTGTGTGTATATGTGTATGTGTTTGTGCCTCTTGGCCATCTTAGGTCTTTTTGAAGAAGTACCCATTTAGTCTTTCTACCCATATTTTGATTGTAGTAGTTCGAGCAAATGAGTTTCTTGTAGATCTTGGACACTAGTCATTTTTGTGATATATGGTATGCAAATACTTTCTTGCATTCAGTAAGGTCTTTTTGTTTTAATAATAGCTTTTTTCAATGTCTAGATAATTTTTAATTTGATGTAGTACTTTTTGTTTATTGTTTCTTTTTCTTTTTTTTTTTTTTTTTTGATGTTGAGGTCAAGTTCCCAAAGACATTCCCGAATTATAATTACAGATTCCACAAATGTCAAGGCATGCATGTTTATTAACATCACTTTTCTTTTCAAAACCATTTGGATTTTCTCATTTTTTACATTTGCAAGTTTTGTTTTTCTTTTTTTTTTTGCACCATTTCTATCAATATAAAACATATCAAAAAAATCTGCCCAGTGACATTTTAGTGAGGCGTCTGATGTAGCTGTGGGTAAAAGCTGCTTAACGGAAGCATTACTAGAAGCAGACAGGCTATCTATACACCTTGGAGGGCACTCTTCGCAGTTAAAAGAAGGAAATTGGTCATAAATATTGAACCAAGAAAGTTTATCTGTTTCCTTTTTACTATAGCATTTTGAATAAATGAAAAGTGAAAAGAAAATCAATGTTTGCCTATTTTCTAATGCCAAGTCTTGTTTATTTCATTGTGTAATTAACATTTGACATACCCCGTAGAGGCCTAGAGCATGCAGAATTCCTTCCTAACCTGAAGCGAATTCTTATGCTGTGATTCTGTTAGATCTCTTAAGCTTAACTGTGATAGACAAAGGGAGTCGCAAAAACACAAAGGACTATTTTAATGCTCCAGAAAGTTTGATATCATAGATGAAATTTGTCTTTTTAAATATATCCAAAATTAATGGCAGTGGTTCAAAAATATTAGGTAATAATAAGTCTTCAGATTTTCTAATATAGGCGTAATGTAGGTCATTCAATCTTTCCTGGTCCTTTCTGTCTGAAAAGCAAATACAAGTTTAAGAAATTATTTATTTCCCTTTGTCCTTGCTGTTCCCTTGTTCTAAATCTGTTTCCTTTGATAAACCCACATATTTTTCTTCTTATGTTTTATCTGCATTCCTTTTAAACAAACCAACTTACTGAACATGTATTAAATTTCTACTGTGCACAAGGCTAGACAGATAGTTTAGACACATTGCTCTCAGTTTGATAATAGTGATAGCAAATCATAACCCAATTTAGATTGAGTTAGGTGCTATGGAGGCATAAAAAATGTTGCTTAACTATACCAAATGAAGGAACAAAACTTTTAGAGATATTTAAAATATCTACTACTTTATAGTAACAGAGAATGTATTAATATATAATAATATTTAGAATAATCTTTTTTGGGAGGAAAGTCTAAGAAAAATCTGTTATTTTAAGAGTAGGTGAGATTTTGCAAGCTAAGCACAGGCAATTAGGCAAGAAATGAGGCTGCTTTGTACACAAACTTACAAGGAATAACATCATTCAAGAATTTTTTTATTCAGTAGCTATTGATTGAATACATCTTATAATCTAGAAATCATTCCAGTCATTTGCAACATAAACTCAGATGAGTAAATAGTCAAGAGACTCTGTACCTGACTCTGACAGAATCAAATTTGTGATGCAATTAAAATTAAAAGAAATAGTAAATTAATAAAATTTTGATAGGTTAGAAGGTGACTTGAAGGTGAGTGTGGTGCTGTAACATGTATTTGAAATGGTAGGATCCTATATTTCTGAGTCATATACAATATTGTGTACCTATATTACTTTAATAAAAAATTATAAAAAAACAAAATGAGAACTTACAATGCAAGGTGATGCTAAGAGGGGAAATATGGTAATTTATAGGAGTTGGGAGCACTGGATGGGCAGATAGGGTTATGACTATTATAAGTTAATATTAATAAAGAATTAGAGCAGGGAATAGAAGTCCTATATGATCTTAATAGGGTGGGGAGATATCAGATTAGCTGAAAAAGTGAACCAAGACCATTTTTATAAAGGACTTTGAGTACAACTCAAAGATGATTGACCATAATGCTAGAGATAAAAGATTGAAAGGATTTTCGAGAAAGTAGGTAATATGATTAGATTGCATTCTAGAAAAACAAACAAACTGAAACCACAGGCAACCTGATGTTTCTGTTCCCAGCAAGAATAGATAGTTCTGGTCTTAATTCAGATGAGGTGGGTAAGAATTCAACAAAAGACTTGTGAGAAGTGAAAACTGGTCAGAATCTAGAAGCTTGCTGGAGATATTATTGATGTGATTGAAATGGAGCTGTAGTTGTAGGTGAAGAGGATAATTGAACTTGACTCCCAACTCTCTAACTTTGTTGACTTAAGAGAAACTTATTTTTAATAAACTGTCTGTGCTAAGGAACACGGGAAGAGAATCAGACTGGTTGCCAGACCAAACTTGTGTGAATATAAATTACCTCACTCCCAGTGGGCAACAATGAAGCTATCAGTGTTTTATTATAACCCTTTTCTCCACCTCACACAGGCTGACTTCGGAGATGCTAACTCTGTATGTATGTGAAGGTGTCTAACAACATGGCAACTTGAATTTAACCCATACATGTCTAGATATAGACCCATACATATATAGACCCATATAGACCCATATATATAGACCCATATATATAGACCCATATATATAGACCCATATATAGACCCATATAGACCCAAATATATAGACCCATATATATAGATATAACCCATACATGTCTATATATGTATATAGATGTATATATATATATATATATATATATATATATATATATATATATATATATATATATATATATATATATATATATATATATATATATATGTACACAGAACAAAAATTCAGGGAAAGTAATATTAGCAGACAGGGAAAGTAAAGGGAAATAAGCTAAATTTAAGGGACCAAACTATATTTAGTCAAATAATCTGAAGAACTGAAATATTAGTTAAGATTTCAAGTCCTCAATTAAATAAATATTTTGAACAATGTCCAAATTTTCAAAAATTTTCTTTAGTACTTTTTTTAATACAAAGTCTATACCATGCTGCCAACCACATGAAATCAGAAATTATCTACTACTACTTATTTCTCTCATCATTCAGATTTAACATTGTTTTATTTTAAAACTGGTTATAAATTTTTCCTACTCATCTACTATCCGTTCATATCATCAATTGAGTCAGAAAAATCACAAAAATTACTGTTTGTTTTAGTTTAACTTAATAATTTTAAACAGCTAACTTAATCATTTTAAAAAGCTATTTTTCTTTCCTTTAATGTCCTGTCATATCCCCTGAGAAGTAAAGTTGAGAAAAATAAATATATATATGTATATATATACACATATATATTTACATGTACATACAGGCAATTATATGTATGTGTATATACACGAGAAACTTAAAATTGCAAGACTGACACAGAATACAAGTGTTTATTTGTAAAGATTGAGAACTGAGAGGAACAAAATGAAAGCATTTCTATGACCACAAATGTCTCTCTGTCCTACCCCAGATAGTATCTGCAATGTCCAAACCAAAAGTTGTTTATGCAAGATAGTGTTGTCTCTTCAGTGAGAGCTGGACTAAGTGACTGGCGGCAGCATCCATAAGTGACGGGCGGGAATCCAACTCATGTTGGCAGTTGGAAGCTGTCAGAGGTGGTGCTACTGACACCAGCAGTAAGCTAACGATCATCTGTGCAGTGACCAGAGCAGCAGCAACAGGAGATGGTGACAGACATGCCAGAGTCAGAAACAGCAGTCAGGTGACAGTTTGGGAAGACCTGGAGTGGTGAACAGCATTTAGACCTGACTTGGTGCTGATCAGTAGTGCAGCTCAGCAGAATATGATGTGGAGAATCAAGCACCATCGCACAACCCTTTGAGCTGGTGCTGGAGTATCAGATACCAGTGTATAGCTTGTCCAGAGATCCCAGGAACAGGCCAATGGCACCCATCAGCAGGAGATGTGAAAGCAGAACAGGACGCTGGAGCAGTAGTGAGGCAGAACTCAGTGGAACCTGAGGTCAGGCAGCAGCAATCAACAATTTGAAGCAACAAGTTGGAGAATTGAAGGCAAGATCCAAAACCACATCTCCCCAGGACAGTGTCTCAGAAGCCTTGGTGTCTCTGAAGTGAAGGATAAAGAGCCTGTATCCTTCTATTGCCCTGGCTCAGGATGCCTGCATCTCAAGCCTGATTGGGCCATTTTCAAAACCTGGACAGTTTCAAAACTGAAAGCATGTTGGTGTGACACATGCTTCCCAGCTAAGGGTGTCCGTCTCCCTGTGGGGTGTAGGGGAGCTGGCAGAGCTCTGCTGCATCTCAAACACAGACTGTGAAGTCCCTTTTACATACATATATATACATAATCATACAGCTAAATGTATGCAATTATGAATTACTGGGAGACTGTGACATTTACTTTAGAGGACGGTAAGATTGGAAAATTCAGCCTTTAGATTGAAGGAAATTATTTCATTTGCCTCTCAATTTTCTATAAGACAAAAGACTGAAGACAACACAAAACTAATGTCAGCCATGTGCTACTTTTTGCCTGACTGCTAAAAAGATTATTCCGTTGCATAATTAGGACAACAAATTTGTGAACTGCTTAAAATTAGTGTTAACATTTGGGGTGAGTTATGAGTAAAAAGGTTGTAGCTTTATTAAGTGTTACTACAACACAGACTCGTGCACTGTATGACTAAAATCATGCAATAGCCTTTTTTAATAGGTTCATTTCTTCTCTATTTTTAGAACACTTAGTAAAGAATAATGCAAGGACTTAGAAATAAGAGGCTTCTAGCTTTTTATTAATAAATAGTATATGAATATATTGTTCAATCCAAAAGTGTTATTTCACTAAAATCAGTCCTCAGTTTAATCAACCCATTTAAAAAAATAAAAATATATATTATCAAACCTAAAAAACCAATCTCAGCATTCACTTGTAAATAATCATGACAGTATACCTAGTTAATCATAAGTGTATCTTTCCAGTTTTATCACCCAGATTTATATTAATGCATCTTTTTCAACATAAAAAAGCCTGTTAACTCAGTAGAAATGAATGAGAGAAATTAATAAATAACTTTAGCTTAAGCAATAGAAAAAAGGATAATAAAAGCTTAGGTGAGTCTTGGAATTCACATCTGTAATTCTTCATCTTAGGCATTCTGGAATGGCAGACTGAGAAACATAATTTTGTCTACTTCTAGTGAAATTTGACATTATTTTCTATTGACAGGAAATACTAGTCTGTAGTCTTTTGCAGATAGAATTCCTGGAACAATACTTTGTCCATTGTTAATAAGTAGGAACATATTTTTAAATTTTCATATTTATCACTGTTTAATCCTGTTGACATTTGTACAGCTTAATGGAAAACACCAGGCTCTAGAGTCAGGCATAACATATTGTTTTCTTTATCTGACCTTGCAGTGACATCAGATGACAATGGAATAACTGCCTGCACCTATGTTTGGTTTCCTCATCTATCATGAAGATCATATTTGAGCTTGGTTTTATATAGACTAAGAAGAACATTTACTTAGATGCCAAGTACTGTGCCTGCCCACAATAAGGTCTCAACAAATGTGAAATTATTTATTCAAGGTTTTAGAAATTCTTTCTGACATAGGAGACTCAGTTAAGTGAATGAAAGTTGGTAGGTATTGACCAGAAACCAAAGGAGAAATATGAAACCACATAATGATATCAGATCTATATTATTCAAATTATAACTTAATTAACAAATGTTATTTAGACATAGTCCTCCAAATATATTACTTCTTCTCCTGTTCACCTCAGTCAGCTTCTTAAAATTTTCTTAAAAAAACAAATGTATGGCTAGGTGCAGTGGCATGTGCCTGCAGTCCCAGCACTGTGAGGCTGAGATCAAGGATCGCTTGAGTCCATGGGTTCGAGACTACCCCAGGCCACATAGCAAGACCTAGTCTCAAAAAAAAAAAAAAAAAAGGAAATCTCATGCCTTTTTCATGCTATTTAAATGGATATATCGCTTTTATTTATAAATGAAATTTCAGATAGCTAATTCTGTAGAGAAAAGACATATTATGTGATTAATATTCCAGCTTGATCTTCTAGAAATCACTAGAATTACTCATGAGAAAAACAATTCTTTCTTAAAACTGGAGTGTGTTGTTACATGCATTTGAAATATACATAGAGAGCCACATGGGGTGTTAAAGTCAGTGTTTACATAAACTGTCATTCAATTTCTTGTCTTCAACAAGATTAACCTTTAAAAAGGTGAATTACATTAGCTCTTTTTCATTTCAGTTTTACAGGCAACCTTATCAACCCTTCAAAGAAAGGGTTGAAGTTGATGCACCTCCAACAAGCAATAATTCTGCGTAACTCTATCCACTTTATGTTACAAGACAGGATAAAAATCTGTTCTCTTTATCTAGGCCATTAAGAATGTGTTGTATTCAAGCACAGAGCCACAGACACACACCTTTCAAGGACTAAACAGAAAGTACTTTGGAAGGTGGTGGGGGGGATGACTAAAACTAGCTTTCTCTGTAATAGAGACCAGAAAGCTTCAAAACAGATGGTGGGCATTAGATGTGGTGTTGGCATCTCAGCAAAATGAGTAAGCAGTCTTTGTCACCATGAATTGAGGAGCTGATAACAGCGCCATGGGTAAAAAAGCCAGATGCCACAGCCAGATACAGTTAAACCACTTATCCATAGAAGGTTTGAAGACCTAATATGATAATGCTACTTTTTAGGTTCTCTACACTGAAACTGCCAGTTATCATGTCAGCATGTGTAATATGTACACCGTATGCACCCAGATCCAAGCAATCACTTACTAGCCTTGATAGGACACCACAGATGTCCTATCTGTGATGTTTTTCCTTAGTCCCACACAGGAAGGTGTAGTTGACCAGGTGAATGGAGAAGTCCAACACCCTTTCAGTTTTCCTGACAACAAAGATTGTGCAAATATATGATAACCAGATAGACAATGAGAGGTCTAAGACTTCAATAAACTATAGTTTTCCTTCTATAGTTTGCCTGTATATTAAGAAAATAGTGACCAGTTGAATTGCATATTCCTTTGAATTACAGACTTGTTTGAACAACTCATAATTATTTGTTCGTATAATCATTTTCTTATGGTGCTTTTGTCCTACTGTGATAAAAATGTAAAGCTACATGTAGTAATTGCATGAAGTCACCACAATGCGGCAAAGCATGTTACTCTTGCAACTTCTGAGGAATGAAATGCACAAATCAAGATGACAAACGTAAGTGAGCAAATGAAAGTTACCAGAACAGAATAGCAATTACCTAAACATGAGTACAGATAAACTCTTTTTCATGAGACCCTGGAGTGCATCTTAATTTTGCTTGCAATAGTCAGCATCAGGAAACCTTGGCAGAAGATCCCATGGTGGCCATAATTATGTAGTCTTTTCTTTGCAACATATTGGTGAGGGGGAAGTTCTGAGAATATCAGAAATCACATACCTAGAGTCAGCCAAAAGCCAAACAATGCAACCTCAGGGGTCAACTCTGTGTTGCAAATAAATACAATTCTCTAGCACTGCTGTGCAATCAAAATATAATGTGACTGCTTAGGAAAGTTTAAGTTCCTACTAACTGCCTTCCAAAATACAAAGAAACAGGTAGACCTAAGTATAATTATATACTCTAGTATATAAAAATATGATGATTTTTATGTATATTCATTATTAAATCATTATTAATAAGACATTGTACCTTTTTTTTTCTAAGTCTTTGAAATCCAGTGTGGATTTTATATTTATTCTTCTTTTAGAGTGTTTCAAGTGCTCATTAACCACATGTAGCTAGAAGAATTGTACTGGACAGTTTAAACTAAACTTTTCTATTAATAAAAGCATGTAAAATGGATTTTCATTAGTTCCAATCTGACCTTAAACCTGGAAATGGAAAAATTAATGTGGAAACTACAAAATGATAACATAATTTTAACTTTTAATAGGTTACCTTATCAATAATTTCTCCTTGTTTTCTTCCCACAAGATGCCATCCAACTTTATTTCTCGATGACCTGGTACTATTCTTGTCAAAATGTTTCTTTAATTTGTTTAAATTTACACTAATACATAACCCTAGCTTCACTGAATTACTAGAACTTAAAATATGGCTGGTGTTAATGAGGAATTGAATTTTACACTTTATTTAATTTTCATTAATTTAACTTTAAAATATACTGCAGTTACTACAAAATGTTCCAGTATATATGGGACATTTGTGGGAAATAAATCTACTATAAGTATTGAACTGTAAATATAATGAAAAATGAATTCAAATGAAATAATACCCATGGAAATTTAGCAGTCAAATTGAGATTGCTGAAATTGTAAATAAAATACATCCTGGATTTCATTGACTGAATATAGGAACTAGAAACACAGCATCAATAAATTTTTATGTTTAATATATGTTACAGTTACAATACTTTTGATATATTGGATCAGTTACAATATTTTGTTAGAATTAATCTCATTTGTTTCTTTCTACTTTTATAATGTGACTACTGGAAAATTTTATATTGCCTATGAGGTTTCTATTATATTTATAGTAGTTAGTGTTAGCTTATGTCCTTATAGCTTCCTCAGGCTTTAAAAATGCCTTAAACACTTGGTTTGGAGAGTAATGACTGAGGATAGAATGCATTCCTAAAACCTATAAATCATAAGTAGTTTACAGATAGTCTCTTGAAAAAGTCAAAGGTTTTAATGAAGTGCATCATAAATAAACATTAGCAGTAATCAGAACTAGTCTCCCTTTCAACATATTGCTCAGTGAAATGTTGTTGCCTCTTTTGTTTCTAGGTTTTGGGTTTTTTTCATGTTTTTATTTTTAGTCATACCAATTATCCACCAATTATAAGTTCATAATCATCAATCCATACTGATGTTATAAAGTGACCCAAAATTAAGTAGTAAATCTATAATTTGTAAAATATTTTAAAATTTACAGTTTAAAAAAATGCTACAAAATACAGTTTTACTTAGATTCTGTTGGTAAAGGGGGGGAAACATAAACTTACTATCTTATTGAATTTGCTTTTTTCAAATACCTCAGTGTTAAATTGAACTATTCAGTTGTGATATATTATAATTTCATACATCACAGATAACTAGATTTAATGTTATTTTAGATGTCAAAATGTTTTTAAATCATAAAAGGGGTATTCATACACTATGCTGAGCAGGCTGTCAGCACACCAGAGGCTAATTTAGACTGCGTCTGGGTTATTTTCATGGGCTCTAATGCTTCTGTGAAAGCATCCATTCACTGTGCCGTATGTCTTTCATCAAAGTGAATTTGTCAGCCATTTTTAGGGAAGATAATAAAAAATAATTATCTGAATGTACTATTTGTATTCAATTTCACCATACGTAGAAGCTGGTTAATTCAATAAGAAGTTATTCAGTATCCACCATGGGTTAAGGATGCAGGCAATCATGTTTCCTTGAAATAACTGATATTTACATAAATCATCCAAATTAACCTACCTGAACTGTTTAAAGCTCAAAATAAAGAAAAGTAATAGTAGATCAGTATAATATATATTGTATACATTATATATTGTTATATTATGCATACATTATATAATACTATACAAAAGCCAGGGTATATTCAAGTACATGTAATTATATTTCCTAGAGTCCAGGAGTAATCAATAGAGTTTACAAAGACAGGAAATCAAAATTTTAGAGGATAATAATGATCATTAATATGTAGAATATTTTGAATATCTGGCATCTAAATTCAAATTAAATGGCAGAGGTATAGTGTTAAGAAGGACTAGAGAAGTAGAATTAGTGAGTCCAATTCACACCTACCAGTGGTATAATTTGGAGATATGTTATTACCTTCTATTTTTTCCTAAGATTTTTCTTTTTGAGGTAATATTGGTTTTGACTCTCAGTAATATTACACTTAAATGGGATTTAATAATCCCATCCTTGCCTGACCTACAGTGTCATATTGAAGATCAAATGAGATTGGTTTGTGAAGTTTTTCTGAACTTTAAATGACTAGTGAAATGTAAGACATTCTTATGAACCTAACTTCCTAAATTCTTTTGAAGATGTCTAATGTTCCTCTGTTTTCTTCAGCTGCTTGTAGACCTGATATAATTGCAAATTGTAATTGGACACAAATAGAAATGTTTTGACATAAACTGCCTCTAAAGAAAAGTTATTGTTTCATTAAAAGCATAACCTCAATGTTCAGTTCTGCTGTTTCATGTGACAAATATTAAATTTAACAAAGAAAAAATACAAAGTTAAGTTTGACTGAACTTAACCTGACAATCTCAGTAGGTTTAATATGGAATTATTTTGCAAATCATTTTACAATTAAGTTTCCAGTTCAACATTTTATATTGAGAAAGGTTCTCCTACTAATAACTTTCTGTAACATCTTAAAATGAATGTTATAACTAAGTTAACATTAATTCTTTTATTTAGATGAGAAATTTTGGACTATGAAGTGATTTCTTGAGACTTGGACAAATCTAGGAAAGAGACCAGGAATTTAATTGATTTCTTTGTTGTTGCTGGACATGTCAGGCTGTTTAGTTTCCTGGAGAAGTTTAAAATAAAAGAATATTGTGACTCGTCCCTAGTAATAACTTTTAGATGAAATATAATTTGTAAGTTGGTAATGTGTTTTCAATATCGCATACATTTTATCAATACAAAATAATACTTAGCTTGATGTTATTTCTTATAATCATAACCTTGTACCTTTCATTGTAAAAGTAGGTCATTTCAGCCCATTTTATGACAGAATTAGACAGCCAAGGTTTGCAGCATTTTGCCTCATGGTATTTCACAGAATCAAACTTAATTTATCTTCAAATGGAAAGGAAAAAAATCACTTACAATATTTATGAAAAAGATTGCTTCATAAGAAGTTCTTTAGAGTGAAGAAATCCTATGGGGCAAATTTCTCAGTACACAGCATTTTAATCCTGGCTAACAAGGGAAATAATGCCTTGAGACTCACGAGTGCCTGCACTCACATCTGTCGAAATGACTTGCTATCTCAGGTCTCTTTATTACACATGTTGTTTTTTCACAATAAATTTTCACAAGTACTAATATTTAAGGCCTATCTAATTAACTCAACTTATTAGAAAGTGATGTCTGAAAAGATTACTTGACATTTCAGGACATATTTGAGGGCTGAGAATATTTTCAAACATAACGTGAGCTAGCAGAAGTATCATTATGAAATAAAATCTTGAAACAGAAGAAAATTTTCCATGAGATGTGATTTATAAAATGAAGTAGGACACTGCTTCTGTTGGAGCATTTAAAAATAAATTATACAGTATAGTTTTATTTTATTTATACTTACTATGTAGTGCTTAAATAAAGACATAAACCACAATGATTAAGATGCATCATTGAAGGACTTGGTAGGGCAGGGAAGTCATCAAGGCAGTGATGATCCTGAATTTATGGTGATGACTGCATGTTTATTCAGTGTATACTCAATGCCAGGCGCTGCTGTAAACACTTTTCATACAGAAACTCATTTAATTCCCACGGAAACCTTAGGTGGTAGGAACAACTCACAGATAAAGAGAAAACATTAAGATACATGTTCAGGGTTACTGAGTTGGAGGCAGAACCTGTGATCAAAGCCAGCTGCCCGGCCTTGCAGCCTGGGCTTGGGTTCCTGTGCTCCCTGCCATCTCTGTAATTAGCCCTAGAATATTCTTTATGGATGCCATGAATTTGCTTCTAAAACTTTCACCAGCTAGAGCAAAACTACAAACACAACCACAGTGTCAACAGGTTAAAAATAGCAACCTTTCTGGGAACTAAAAAATGGAATCCTTGATAGATCACTTACTCAAAGTTTCATATTGCCTCCATATCTATCAGTAATGGGATATAACTCTTGAAAGCATCCATACCTCTGAACATCAACATACTCATACCATTCCAATGTATTAGAAGAGGTTTTCTCTTCAGCATTCTGGAAATAGCAATGCAGCTCGTGGTGTTCTAAGTGGAGACACCAATCTGTGCCATGTTAGCATAGTTGCACTTTGCCAGTTCAATTTAGAACCAATACTTTCAACCAGACCTTAGATATTTAGTGGCATGCAGATAGAAGGTGCTTCAGAAAGTTCCACATTGTGGGTAAGAGCAGAAGGTCAGGTGAGGACTAGTGGCAAATCTCAGTAAGACTGATAAATCAGATGTGATTGTCTCTGGATTTGGCATCTCAGTGCTTTATCCTGTGAGTTTGGCCAGCATGGTTCAAATGCTGTCTTATACTTACTTCATCTGGAAGCAAGAGGTTAGCATCTAAGTGTAGTAAAGGAAAACCTAGAGGCTGGCATTACCTTGTCCCATAAAGTGATGTGAGCTTGTCTGAGTTTGATTGCTAGGAGTAGATTGCTTCCCGAAGTTGGCAAGGGGAATATGACTGCTGTTTCCCCAAAGAAGAAAAGCAGTGTCTCCCTGAAGTTCTGAGAGTATTTTTCTGTAAATAAACAGTGAACCACCTTGATGCTACGTTAGGAGAGACATTATATCAAAGAATATTATTTTTTCTTCTGTGTTTTGTGACTGAGAATGAGCGAGCAGAGCAGCGGAGTCCTTTTATATGATACATATTAATCATTATCATAAAACACAGCTGTTGTATTAATTTGAATTACTTATAGTTTGATTCTGCCACTTAAAATGAAGTATTAGCACTGAAGAAGCAGTGTGATAGTATGTTGTTGTAAACAGCCTTTGAGTCATAAAGCTACACTTGTTTTGCCAAATAATTAATCTGATGTTCAATGAATCCCCCACTGCCCAAAGACCTTTGTAATCTTGAGATGTGTTGTTTCATGTTTGTGGATGCTTGATTTAGTGGCACTTCTGCCAGCAATCCCTAATAAATGATTGCACAGCCAACAGAGACTAGTGAGATTTGTGTCTTGTTTGTGTAATGGTAAACCTGTGGTACCAACTGTCAGCTAGAAGTTTCTTTTAGAAACTCAAATATAGTAGACTATAATTAGTTCACTTAGAATTAGTTCAATTAGAACTATTATGGAGATTGAAAATATTTGCTGGTGCAAATTTTGGCCCAGTACACCAACAGACAGAGATGATGTGCTTGTGTTTCTGGAGGTAATTCCAAAGGATGACATTTGTATCAGCTACAATGCACAAGGTGCCCTTTTAGTGTTGTGTAATAACCATAGCTCTATATTTTCTGTAGTTCAAGTTTTTACAATTTTTGCAGTATCCTGTTATCACATAAATGCATGTTTGTTTCCCTAGTTGTTTATAAACTCCTTCACTTCCCTACTCTTCAGACTGTCAAGCTATGGTAGAGCCCCTATAACCTAGGAAACTTTTTTTTTAAGTTTATTCATTGAACTAATGAAAGTGCAGACTGTCTTCTAAAGTCAAAGCTTTTAGATTTTATGTTTAAGCAAAATAGAACTTTCCAGAAACATTATTAATATTCTCATGTTAACTCTATCTTTATAATGCAGTGATCAGGATGCAAGTGAAAGGCGACAAAGTCAAATAGGTTTATGTCAAGAGGAAAAACATGAATTTACTGATTCATATACAGAATTGAATCCAGCTGACTTTGGTCACAGCAGATCCATTGATCAGCATGATGACTTCAGAGCACCATTATCTCTCAGCACGGCCTGTATCTGTGTTCACTTGCGTAAGGACTGTTCTTTCCACCCCACGTCAAGAGGACCATTGACAGTGCCACCCTAATAGCCAGTCCTTTCAGCAATCATCTTTGCATTACAATAATTTTGCTGACACTACCATGGATCATGGACTTGTTTTAGATCAGTAATTGTGGTCATAGAATTGGAATGGTCTGATGGACAGGAGGAAAGTAAATGGGAAGCTCAACTGCATGGCCTTTGAGTGCAGGAGATGCGTTGTTTCTTTTATAAACCAAGAGAAAAATGGATGATGTGCAAAGAAAAATGTTTCCAATATGTTATCCTCCATTTAACAGGTGATGAAACTAAGGCTCAGAAGATTTGTATCCTGACAGTATAGGTTTTCTGACCCTGAGCCTGCTGTGCTTTGTGTGTTACCTTTCATACATTCTTTAATTTTTGTGTGGTATCAGAATTGTAGGTAATGAAGGATTTTTAAAAACATTCATACATGATACTCTGAGATTTGGAGAATCAGTAACAGTAAATGAGTATATTAATAAGAGTCAGGGGAATTTTTCCAGTCTTTGGTTCAGTAGGATTCAGCTTGATTTCCCAATTTATGAAAAAAGAGAGCATGATTTTCTTGACAGATCGTGCAAATGGAAGCTTTCCCTGAAGTACTGGCAGTGATTTAAACAGAAACCATGAAATTCAAATAGCTTCCTTATTTTCTCTGCTCTCCTTTTGAACGGATGTCATTTGCTTTGATTTGGATGTGGTTCTGGTTTTGGTGAGAGTAAAGTGGAATTTTTGTCCAAGGGCTTTGTGTGTTTTTGAGTCATAAGCACTTGATCTGCCTTAACCACACACTGCAGCGGGAACATTTTCATAAATGCTATAAGATTTTGTGTTCTCATTTGCACAGAATTCTTCACTTTTTGATTCACTATTTGTAGTCACCAGTGTACAAGACAAAAAAGGATGACAATTTCACAGGAACTTGAGTTGGACCCACAGAGGAAGAGGGAGTTAGGGACTTTGCTCTAGAATCAACCTACTTATTTAAGCATATTTGAAGAAAAACAGAGCATGAAAATAACAAATCAGCCTGATATATCTGAGAAGTGTGGATAAAACAGTCCCCACAGTAGGAAATGTGTAACCCGACCCAGTGGTTTATCACATCCTCATGAAACCTTGAAATAGCTTGATGAATTTATTTTGTTTTGGAAAGCTGTGTGAGCCACACTGCTTTGCCCTGCCCCACTGTGAACTCTGAAATCAATCCATTGCTCTCTCAAACTTTGGGAAAATGATATGCTGCTAATGTCAATGAACTAACTGCATTCACAGATTGGTTTTTCACTCCCTGAGTTTACTGAAGTGGAAGACAGAAAGGGCACGCCTTCCTGAAAATAAAAACGTGTGCTCAAAGGCTGAGATTTTCTAGGCATGAGTGCATTTCTGATGAAACATCTCCTTAAACATGAGGAAACCTCTTTTCCGCAAATTGTTTGCATCCTTTGTATTTATAAAGATTGTCAATTCCTATTTCTTTTCAGGAGGGTTGATAAAACAGAAGTCCTAGCGAAAGGAAAATAAATACCATTCAAAGAAATCTACCTCTTGTAACAGAAAAGGCCAGAAATAGGGCTTTGGTGCCTCTTTATCCATAAATCACCATCCTTTGCCTCTCAGTGCATCTTAGCTCAAAATCATTACTCTTATTATAAATAGCATGTGGAAACATATTATAGGTGTATAAAAACAGATAAGTCTGATTTAAGAGTAACAGTTAAAAACCACTAAAGTTGCAATTGAGTTAAACTTTAAAGTCAACTGAGTTCCAAGAATATCTTAGAAAATTTCCTTGTATTTTATGAGTAATCTTATCTTGTTATTACTTATTCCACAATAATTTTTAGTCATACAGATACCTCAGTCTGTACAGCAGTTAACGGTTTTCAGTTTACTTGAACATACCCTGTGCCTTGTCTGTTATATTGCTCCTTTGCATATCATGGACACTCATTTGTTAAGCCTCTTCTTTTAATTTAGAGAGTAGCTTTCACAAATAATTTAAAGCCATTGTTGTATACAGGTTGATTGAATAAATTAGAAAGTAAATCAAATAGAAGAGCAGCAAGAATATATCATTCTGAGTTTTGAAGAACATAGAAAGTGTACAGTCATAAAATTTTGACTTGAAATGCATCTTAAAGTTCCCATTTTAACTACAACTAATAAGCAGAAGTTATCATTTTGACAAACTTTGCAAAGTTGGTTTTCAATGGTGATTCTCTAAGTCAGTAAGTTGAATGTTAGTTCTGCTGCTTATTAGCTGTATTGACCTTGGGCAATTTAATTTTCTATGTCACTGTTTTTTCATCTCTACTGTGGAGATAATTCTATTACCATAATGCTGTTGTAAACATTAAAAGAGGGAATAAATCTAAAATAGGTAGTGGGATACCTGACATTTTGTACCATGTAAGTATTTATTTTTGATAGTTGTTTTGATGTTGTTGCTAACAATAGGCCTGTCAAATCCTATCTTCATAAACAGACTGTCATGTCGTGAGAGGCAAATCCTAAGCAGAGTAATCAGGCTTATGTCATTGGAAGTACCAAAATTCTTTTCTTAGTTCTTCTAGCCTGGGAAACATGCAGATTAAAAATTCAAGATTTTATCTATGAAAAACTTGGGATTTATTCTAAAAATCCACATTCCATAAGATAGCTAAAAAAATTGAGATAACAATATAATTCATTAAATAATATAGAAAAAATGAAGTCAAAAAGAAAACTTCTATCATTTCAGAAAGGCAGTGTGGGTAGGTAACAATCCTGAAGTTGAAAACCCTTTATCATAGCAAAAGTGCTTGTCTGATCTTTACATTTTTAAACCAAATAAAAGTAATTTTTCTGTTTGCTTGTAAAACATGAAAATATGTCTAAAGTATTGGCAATCTGACAAGTTTTAACTTTATTTCAAGCAAGGAAATGCTTTAAGCAATGGCCATATTCCCAGACTTAATTTCTTATTTCCTTTATCTTTACTTATGTCTTTTCTAAATGACAACTATATTGCAAATGCTGCTTAATTCTGAGGTCTAGTATGATTTCTAAAATAACCTTAGTGAGAAAGAGTTCAACTGTACTGTTTTTCATTTTCTGCTTTTATTGTAGAGTTTAGTTATAGATACTAAATATAACTCCTTCAAACTATAAACACATTTTTTAACATTTAGCTGTCAACAAGTGAGTTCAGTTTGTGTGGAAGTTTTATTTGCTTGTAAACTTCTAGATACTCTGAGTCATTTATCATAGCTCAAAATCTACTCTTTATCTGAAACATCAAGTAGATTTAAGTCTTGAAATGCTTTTTATCTTATAAAAATAGCTCCCTGTTCTTTCAACTTCATGCAGAGATGGCAGGCTAGGCTAAAGTGACAAAAATGCCTTAAGGGGGACTTAGAGTGAATAACTTTGAAAGACAACTATTTTCACCAAAGAGTTGTCCAGATTTAATTAGTTACAGGGGTTAAAGGCAGAGAGAAAAGGCCAGAAGCCTAAAGGGATTTCAGGAGTAAAGTGTCAAGGAAAAGGAGATCTCACATGGAGAAGGAAGTGTTACTGCTTTAAGGTTTAATAATTTTGTGACCCAGTGTCAAGTGTTGGCTTTCCAGTGGCAGAAGAGGTGAACATTTCAAACATTAACCAAACCTGTGCCTTGCATATCCTCACCATCTTCTTCAATGTACTGAGTATATTATCTTTCAAAATAGTAATTTTTAAAGAATATCATTTTTCCATCTAAGAATAAAAATGACAGTACTTGGTCATAATCAGCATCCTCACTCAGGAAACATAATTAGCATTTCCTGGGAAAATCATAAAATATGAATCTTTATCACATGCCACATGGTAATTGATTGAAAAAAAAAAAAGACACACATTTACATATCCAGAATTCAGCTCTCAGAACTAAAGATAACAATGACATTAATAATGGAGGTGATGCTTGCTTTTGTTATAAAACATCTGCAGAAACAGAAGGTGTTATATGAACATCACCAAAGACATAAACTGTTTAGTTTGTTTGTTTGTTTGTTTTTGTTTGGCATTGAATGTTAACATGCTAAACATAGTAAAATGATAGTTGGTACACAGAAGTCATATGGCAACACTAACTTTTGCATACAATCATTCAAATGAGGCCAAGAACTTGCTAGAAAGAGCAACCATCAATACAGAATGTATACGATAATCTAAATAGTACTTTTAACAATTATATACATACATACGTGTATGCATATATATATATAAAATCTTCACACATGTTTATATACACTTGCATAAGTACCTGCATAAAGAAAGACCCAGAACAAAACAGGCTAATGTCATCATGGGTAGACTTGGGGAATAGAATGTAGTTTAAGCAGTACCTTAACACTTTTGTTTTTTGTGAAATTTTCACAACTAAAATTATTATTAAACACCTGTTGTCATCTTCTAGTAAAGAAAAAAAAAGAACATGAACCATCAGATGAATTATAGGAGTTGCCGCCCAGTTTACATAAATGGAAAATATAGTACAGAGATGAAATTTTCAACATCGGTCTGGGAGGTCTCCGCTGGTGACTTAAAAGCTCTGCAATCCGAGGCAAATTTCAAACTAGCTGGGGCTCAGTTTCCTCTTCTAGAAAATGAGTTAGTGATACTAACTCTAAAATTCTACATAAATTATGTAACAAGTTATTTTTCCACAGTCACAAGTAATGTCCATGTTGTCCCCTTTCTGCAGTTCTGTGAGCAAGGGAGGACACAAAGACAGGAGACAACTCTGAACCTTTTTTCCCCCAATTTTTCCCCTACCCTCCCTCTCACTATCCTGACCCACGGTTCTGTTTGATACACAGACTTCTGGAGTATCCTCACTTTCTGCCTTAAGTATATGGCATACTTACAATGGGTTTTTGTTCCACAAACTTGCCTATATTTTATTACTTAATTTATTAATTTAATTGTTGTAGTCTCCATATTCCTCCTGCTACCATGTCACCCAGTGACCCATCACCATTTCCCTCATGCTATTCCCTCCCCTGTTAACCCCCCCTCCTTCCTTGTCACCTTTGCTGGGTGTTTCATTTTTATTATCCACCTGTTGGCTTTTACTATTACTTGTCCTTTTTTCTTATTCACCTTTCTAACCACACTTGCATAAGAAACCCACTATTGTGAAAATGAAAAGATCCACTTCCAGGTCTCCAACTCACAGTTCACTGTTTCTATCACCATCTTTTTCTGTTTCCTCAACACCACTATTCTATCACCTTTTTCTGGCTATGTCGAATGTATACATAAAAATACATACATTTTGGGACGTGATGTGGAAACTGAAGTTTATGTATAGGGAGATTATTAATGATAATTCAAATTTATACACACAAAATTTAAAGAGAACTGAGATGACACAAAACTGTATTACCTATGGGAAAAAAAGAGGATTCTTAAGAAGTACAAACACAAAATCTAGTCTCATTTTTATAAAATAGGAAAATAGAGTACTGACTTAGAAACTTAATTTTTAAGTAATTTCTTAAGTTACTAAAGATCAATTAATCATAAGATTTCATCAATTCATTCAGCAAGCATCATCATTTATTTTTTTAGCTTTTGGTCATGCCATGTATCAAATGAGGTTGGGTATTAGGTTCATACTGAAAACACACATAAGCTTGTTCAAATAACCTTGTTTCATAGGAGAATAAAAAGTCAATATGACCTATGACTGTGATACTTGCAAAAATTTAAATATAGTGTTAGAAAAATCTAAGCTCCTAACTAAATTTTAGATAAGGTTGGAGCAAGATACATTCCAAGCTGGCAAAGATGAACAAACTTAGAGAAAATCTTTTGGAGGAAATGCTGCTTGAACTGAACTTAAGTAGATGAAGAGGAGCAGGTAAAAAACAAGAGAAGGATATTGAATGCAGAGGTATAGAGTCATTGTGTTGTGTCCAGAGGATGGTATTCTGTATAATTGGGATGTAAAGAACACAGTAAGGTGTGGTAATAGAGGAAGGTGGAATGGAGGTACATAAAATATTATGGAGGGTCTTATAACATGTGGAGACACTTGAATGTATCTTACAGGAAATGAGGAGTTAGAAATTTTAAACAGAAAAGTGACTTAATCAGACCTCATCTTTAAACAAGAAGCAAATTAAACCAATTAAGAGGCTTTGAAAGTGTTCTGGTAAGAAATGATTATGGCAATAGAATCATAAATAGAGAAATATGTAGTTCATGACAAATTCATGAGCTACACTTATTTTAGGTATATTATTAATAACTTCTCCACTAATTTTCAGGGGTAATTTCTTTAAAGTTGCTTAATAGGGTTTCTAAATTGTATAGGGAATCTCAGAATTTTTAATCTTTTAAAATACATTTTAAGTCTTGTGGCTTTTTGTTTGTTATTATTTTTAGACTTTAATTTTAGGGATGAACAGTGTAATCATAAACACATTGCTATTTATTTTATTTTCATGATTTCCACTATTATGGATTTTTAATTCTTATTCTTAATTTAGTGGTATTTTTCTCCCTTCTGATCTCAGCCTAGCCCTCTGATATGTTCAGTTTTCCTTAGTCTTGAATATTTTAATTTTTTGTTTTTGAAATAAAATTAATCCATTTTTTAAAAATTTTGGAGCTTCATTTTGGATAATTGTTCTATCATTTTTTATATACTGAAAATCTTCATCATGGCTAAGTATAATGTATGCAGATTTTTTATGTGATAAGTAGATTGCATTCACATTATTTGAATCATTATAATATAGTACCTATGGATATAATGTTTTTTTAAATAGTTTTTGAAAAAGTAGTCAAATTTAGATTGGTTCACAAAAATTGAGAAACTTTAAAGTTTACCCAATGAATGATAAGACTGGGCTGAAGTCAGGAATATAGAAATGATTGGGACTCTCAACGTGCATTAAAGGATTTCTATAATTGAACAGCAAAGAATGGTTTTCTCTAAGAGGATCAAAAATCAATTTTCATATGGTATTGAAATTGACACTGAAGAGTTAATAGGACATAAGGCATGATATGCAGAAACATAAGGAAATGGGAAACTATAAAAACTACTTTTGTGGAGCACAGAGTCATCAATTTGGCTTTGGTTAAGTGGTAGTAAATAGTTGAAAAAATTCTATAAAATTTGGGCCATATTCTGTTGAGTAGAAAGTGTTTCCAGCAGACAATGCTATGACTTCTCCTTCCATCTGAAAATTCTGATGCAGTGTATATAGGTGGAATTGAGGAAAAGTCAAGAAGGCAAATTAATCATAAGGCTCTTTGAATGATTCAAATGAAAATGGTAAGGACCTCATCTTAAGTGTGGTGATGAAAAATACAGTGGAGTTAGATAATAAAAGAAACCACATAGAAATGATATGCACTGTGTATATAAGTGGATATGACCTGAAAGAGAGACAGAACTCAAGGTTTTAATGGTGAAAATATATAGTCAGAAATCAGGAATGAAATCCAAAGGAAAAAATTATCTTAAGGAAAATAAGTTCTTTGAAGCTGATGCTATGGATAGAATGTTGAACAAAATAGTATCTGATCACAGAAAGTTTGGAGTTCTGTGGTAGGGGAAAGAAAGTAAGCAATCGGGTAATTTGAGATCGTTAAAGTTGATAAAAGAAAATTGTAATAGATTAATATCTTCTTGAAGGCAGATAGCAACTTGAAATCTTGTGGTATCTTTTTTTGTTCAAACAGCTTGAGTTGAATCTAAATTACAAAATGAAGAGGAATGGTCTTTCCTAAGTATGAAGAGCTAGTACACATATTCTAAGGTGGAACTGGGTTTGGTTTGTTCAAAGATAGACATACCATTTTGTATTAAGCATGTTGAGAAAAGGATAAGAGGGAAGGTAGTAAGATACACAGACCAGCAACAGTCAGATTCTATGACTCCTTATTGGCCTTGGTAAAGAGTCTGATTTCACTGTGGATCAATGCAAAAGTATAGAAGGGTTGAAAGAAGCAGAGGGTGGAGTGGAAGGTGTGTGTGTGACATGATCTGATAATTGAAGTTAGTGTTGTGGCTGAGATGCCCATGGGAGACACTAAAGGAGAGAACCTTATAAGTATCTGACTGTATTCAAGCAGAAAACAAGAAAGAGAAAGGTCGAAGAGGTAGGACAAGAAGCAATCTTGTGCTAATGCACAGTCCCCAAGAGAGGAGGGAGTTTCAAAATGGAGGGAGTGGTGTAATGAAGTCAAGTGTCAAATGAAACCAAGGGGCTGAAAAGCGTTTTAATCAGATGTGTCATATCATTTCCCATTCTAAAATGTTTCAGATGCAACTTTGATTGTGAGGTAATACATTTAATCCATGTCTGTGTATACCTCATGGTATATAGCATTAACACATGCATAGAAGATGTTTACCCCTTGTTTTTAACGTAGAAAGTGGATTTGTACTTATAAATACTATAGAACCACCTTTTTAATATGCATATTTCTGTTTTAATATGCATATTTCTGTTTTATTTTGTGCAAGGATTTCTTCTTATGATTTCTGTTGATAGAATCATATCTATATACTTCTGTCTTGTCCTATAGAAACTCTTTAGGAACAGAAATGCAAATAGGAAAATAAAGAAGCACTAGGACAAGCACTGAGTTAGAGATTGGTCATTTAGAAATGGACAAACAGCTCCTGATGCTCTGAACTTGTTTGTCTGTATTGGAAGGGAGAAATCTTCAGAGGAAGGGGTTTAGTATCAAAAGAAAGAGCAAATTATGAAAGAGAGTGCCAGTGAAATTTGTGAAGCATAATGCCTGGTTTTCTATGTCAGCTTCACTAGGTTAGCATCCCCAGTTATTCACACGCTCATCCAGGTGTTGCTCAGGGAAGCCTGGGATCAGCTTTTAAAGCTTTTCACCTGACTGAGTCAAGCTACATAAGTTTTCTAAGATAACCTCTCTTTCTTAAACTTCACTGACTGTGGAATTAATTACCTACACCTTCATTAGTGTTTCTTTGACATAGAAATATTTTCTAGGCAAAGTGAACAGAGAAGACTATCACAGAGTTTTCCAGGAAAAAGAGCAGCAGGTTTCTCTCTTCAATGTGAATACATTATAATATTGAATGTACAGATCTTTATTAGAAAATTTAAACTATCATTTTAGTTAACAAGTGAAGGGTTGTCCTAAGTCATCTTGTGATCATAATTGTTTAGTTTCTGTAATATTATTTTGAGATTTTTTTTTAATCTTTAGATTTGTGAAATCCATAACAGTAGTGCAGGTTGTATAGCTCTAAGCATTAGTAGAAACTAAGAAAATAGTCGGACTTCTCTTTAATTCATATTAGCAAGATTTTCTGACAACATAAAGTTGGACATTTTAAAATGAAAGTACTGATAAAGTATAAATTAACTACAAACATGTCTTTTGAATCGTCCTACTGACTATACCACTTGGTTTGTCTTCTCCATCTGCATTGAACCATCCTATTTATGACACCATTTGTGCAAACAACCCAATCTAGGTAGGTTCATTGGTTTTGTATCTAAACAAGAATTATCAGAGCTCAGGTGGATTTTACAGGCTTTCAAGCTTTCTCGGGGAACCAAGTATACAGGCACACCAGGCAGGGAGCCTGGCAGGAAAGAAGACAGGGTAGAGTCAGGGAGGGTTCAGAAGCAAGCAAAACCCCCAACCCCTCAGGAATCTTTAGGCTCTTTCTCTGACTTTCTCCATGTTCTCTCATTGTTTTATGTTCCTTTAATGTCCCCTTCATCCACAATCCCCCCTCCTCTTCTTGCTCTCCTCCAAGAGTTACACCACTTTTTTTATTGCCTTCCTCCTAAGCCCAGGTGAGCCCACTTAGGCATGCACACACTCATTGGAGCAGGTTCAAGCATGAGGCAGACCATGTGCTGGTCACAGTTGCTGGTCATCCAGGCTAATGGTGGAAAGGCAAAAAGCCTGAGCAACTCATTTACCCTACAACATGGTATTTATATAACCAAAACAACTAAACCAATTTTATTACAAATTCAGATGTTCAAAAATGTTACATTTCCTTAATTTATAAATAGATTGCTTTGAGTGAGAAAGTGTAGCTTCAGTTCCAATAGCTAGAATACTACTAGCATATAGAAGAAAATAAATATTTATTTTTGAACAAACATGAGAAAGAGAATAAACTTTTATTTCAAAATCAGAAGTCAGAAGTAAAAGAGTTGAGGAAATTAGGAAAATAAGAAATAAGGGAGAAAAAGAAATGAAGCCAGGCAAATTGAAATAAATGCTGTGTAGCTATAAGATCTATGGTCTATACATACAATATTTAATGGAGACATCAAGTTAAACTATGTGGAGTCAGTATCATTGCTTTAGGAAGGTTCAATTTAGTAAAAAAGCCTGTAGTGATTACTCCAGACCAAAGTGGGAGTTGTACGTGGTATTGTTTGACTTATCTGACTGTACAAAGCATTTTAAAATAGAAAACATCCATGATATGGCTTTTGGAAAACTTGATTCAAGTAAATGGTAAAAGTTCCCCTCAATTCCTCCAATTCTCCCTAGTAATCATTATTAATACTTTTCTTATACATCAAATTCAAGGATTTACCTTTAGTTCTTATAGGCTCTTGATATATCCGCCTACACCCACATATCCTTCCTACCTTTCATTCCTTTCTCCTTTCTTATAAAATAATGGTATACACTTACACATATTCATCAAAAAACTGGCTTATACACTTAATACTAATTAATGCCCTTCTAAGGTAATGCATACAAATCTTCCTCCTTATGTTTATTGTTTAAATAGTGTTCTGAAGGCAGGATGTATCACAAATAATTACTTCTCCATCACTTTGTGGATTGTTCATTCTCAGTCTCTTACAAATTGTTATTCCAGTTGTTTTTGCTGTAGCATGTAATTTACATTTTAATAAGCAGTGCTGCAGTGAACATCTTTCTGTGTGTATGTATAGGTATATGATATTTACATTTTTGGTGGTATCAAGTCTGCAATATGAATTCCAAGAAGTCTGATAACATATTTGGAACCATGCAAAAATTTTGTATCTACTACATGGTCAAACTTTTCCAATTACATTACTAAACACACTTTTGCTAGTATCTATAAATGTGATTTTCTTCAACATTCATTATTCAATCTCTTTAAAGCTAATTTTTCCTATATATTGCTTTTTAAATTATTACATAAAAGACTAAGTGCATTTCTGAAAAAGTCTTCTAGTGCACAATAGAGATTGCATGACAATGGTAGAAATTACAGGAAATAATACACTTAGGAAGATTTTACATTGGTAAAACCAGACATCATCAAAACTTGAGCTAGTGTAGGGTAGAGTCTTTCTATCACAGGTGCACGCCAAAGACTTTATGTCACTATTAATAACATACAGGCATGATTTGACAAGTATTTCTTTAAAAGCAGAAAAAAAGTTACCATTTAGAATTCACTCAGTATCTCTAAATTGTGAAATACATGTAAGATATTATATATTCAGCTATTTAAATTTAAATGTTGAGTCCATTAATATGTTACTTGAAATATAGACCATAGTCTTTGTCTTCCATAGGATATTTTAATCAAAATATTAAAAATAAGCTGGAGTCTCATTCAAATAGTTAATTCCAGCTGCCTTTTGTTGTAATATATCATGAATTATCTCTCTGATGGATGGGCAGCCAAATGCAGATAAAATTAGCTTTGCAATCATTCATTTTAAATTGCTCTTGAATCATTTGGAAGTAAATTCCATTTTAGAAGAATACGCTTTGGGTCTCAGACAAAAAAGATAATGGTCCTATATTTTATGATATAAGCAATAATAGTCTAAGTCTTATGATTCAGAAATGTAGAAACTTATGTATTATATTGATGAAAATTGGGGCTTGATACATAGCAATAAAACCAGCAACTTAAAGCTTCCTAGATTGATGTTCACAGCATAATATTTTCTTGCCAAGAATTAGGTGGAATGAAAGCCTATAAAAATAATACATAGTGCAAAGATTCTTTTCTTGTATGCAAATGAAAGAACAAAAGACTGTGCGAGATAGCATAAAAAGAAATAGTCTTGCATGATGGCAGAATAAAAATGACAATGTCATTATTGAGTAATGGTAGAATGAGAAAAATTAAGTACTAGAGGTGGGTAAATTTAATGTTAATATTGTATCTAAATCAAATAGACAATTATGGTTTTCAGTTAATACTGACTTCAATGTACACAACAAAATCAACTTTGGAAAGTTTACTTTCTTTGGATGAACTTTATGTGAACAAATTGCTTAGCAATGGAATGAATCAAGTCATTTTGCCAAAAAAAGTATAAATTCATCTGAAATGCATCTAAATTGTGCCTTTATAAAACACAGAATAACTTAAGATACTGTGACATGTTGCCAGAAATAAGTTCACAGTAGGAAGATTGGCAAATTACTTCAAGGTTGACAAATACAGTTCCTATCATATCCAAGACTTCAGGAGACCCTGAATATTTATATTGAAAACAGTGTTAAGAGGATGCACTTTCTGATCTCCTGACTGAAAAATTAAATTGTTCGTAATGACTTCAAGTTTTGTGCATGACCTAAGTAGCATTAGAAAACTTGTTTATATTTGTAGTGAAATTTATTACTTGCTGGGAACTGATCCCAGTTAACAGTCTACCAGCTCATGGTAGAACCCCTAATCTTGTTACTCCTAGATATTAAACAATCCTGCTGTGGAACAAAAGAATGATCCTCCATGTGGCAGGCATTTTACTGGTTTTAGATAGGTTAATGCATGGGAATGGGTGTATATCCAAAGGGAAAGGATGAAAAGGTTAAAATCATACTCCTTCATTTGTGCATGAATTTATGGGAGCCTGAATTTTCCTATCTAAAGAGCCACATCTTCTAGACAATACCTAATCATCATGGAAGCTTAAAAAAATAAATTAATGTTAAAATCAAAATCCATTAATGATGAGTTCTTAACACATTCTTAACAGAGAATCCTAAAATTCTCATTCTACATTGGGCCACATATTTTTTCAGCCAGTATATAGATTTTACTATTGTCCCAATGCCTTATGTTCTTTTTTGTTGCATGATTATATTTGTTTTTTTTTTAATTTACTTTTATATATAATATATAATACATATATATAAGTAAATCATATATATTATATGATTTAGTTATATATATTACATATATTATATATAAGTAAATCATTTAATTAAAAAAACAAATATAATCATGCAATAGAAAAACTATATTTCATATCTTTGTATTCCCCAGGGTTCACCCACCATCTCCCCTCCCTGACCTTTCCCACCCCCCTACCCCCCCCAATTGTGTACTTTATTTTTATTGTTAGCTTGTTTTGCTTTTCCTCCTGGCCTTTTGCTTGTTTTTCCTATATCCCATATATTAGTGAAACCATTTGGTTTCTTTTTTTTAATAAATTATTTATATATAAATTTCACATCTTTGTAATCCCCATGGTTCACTTCCCCACCCTCCCTGACTGTTCCCACCCTGCCTCATGCAGGGTGTGTATGTCAATTTGTTAGCTTGTTTTCTCATGGCTTTTGGTTTATCTTTCCCATGTCCCATCCATATAATAGTGAAACCATTTGGTGTCTGTCCTATTCTTTTTGACTTGTTTCTGCTAATATGATTTCTACCAAGTCCATCCATGTTATCATAAAATCATCCAATTTGTCATTTTTAATTGATGAATAATACTCCATTGTGTGTGTGTGTGTGTATATATATATATATATATATATATATATATAATCTTTTTTCATCTTTTTCATCCATTCATCTGTTTTAGGACATTTGGATTGTTTCCATGTCCTTGCAATTATAAATAGTGCTGCAATAAACATCTGGGCACAGGTGTCCCTTTGTACCCACATTGAGATCTCCTTTGGGTGGATTCCCAGAAGAGTGATTGCTGGGTTAAATGGTAGTTCCATTTTCATTAGTTTGAGGGTCCTCCACATTGCTTTCCATAGTGGCTGGACCAGTTTACATTCCCTCTAGCAGTGTAAGAGTATTCCTTTCCACATCCATGCCAGCACTTGTTGTTGCCTGTTTTTTTTGATGTGGGCCATACTCACTGGTGTAAGGTGGTATCTCGTTGTGGTTTTGATTTACATTTCCCTGATTACTAGTGACGTTGAACAATTTTTCATGTTCCTGTTGACCATTTGTATTTCCTCTTTGGAGAAGTGTCTTTTTAGTTCTTCTCCCCAATTTTTGATTGGGCTTCTTGTTTTGTTTATGTTTAGTTGTATATGTTTAGTTCCTTGTGGATCTTCATTATTAAACCCTTATCACTCTTGTGGAGGGCAAATTTTTTTTCCCATTCAGATGGGCTGCTTTTTGTTTTTTCTGTTGTCTCTTGCTGTACAGAAACTTTTTAGTTTGATGTAGTCCCATCTGTTTATGTTTTCCTTCATTTTTTTGCCACCTGAAGATATTTCCAGAAAGGGATTTCTGAATTGTAATTCATGGAGGGTTTTGCCCAAGTTTTCTTCTATGTATGTTATGGCATCAGGTCTGAGATTTAAGTCATGTTAGACTGCAAAGCCATAATAATTAAAACAGCATGGTACTGGCACAACAGCAATCAGACCAATGGAACAGAATTGAGTGCCTGGAAATAAAACCACATATATATTATCAACTGATCTTTGACAAAGGAGGTAAAAACTTACATTGGAACAAAGATAGCCTCTTCAATAAATTGTGCTGGGAAAATTGAACTAAGACAACAAAAAATGGGCCAAGACAACATCCTCACACCATGTACAAAAACCAACTCTAAATGGATAAAAGACATAAATGTCAGACCTGAAATCAATGCCTTATATTTTAAATGCATTTGAGATACTATAAACTCTAAAATGTCTTGTGACTTTTTTAGGAATGATCAAAGTTGCTATTTGATTGATATTGCTGTTTTCATAAGACTTTTTTGGCCTCCTATAATGTGCCTGACATTACCCAGGTGTATGGTACATAAGAATGAGAATAATGTAGTCAGTGACTTCAGAGAGTTTTCATCCTTGTATTTATAATTTGTTATATATTTCTGCTTTGAATTGGAATAGTTACAGGAACAGTTTGCCAAAGTTGATGAATTAATTCCTTCATATATGTGTGAGGTAAATGCAAAGGATGTGGGAACTATGTGTTCATGAAGAGGTATTTATAGATGAGCATTTGATTTACAGATGTTCACTTTTTTCTTGTTAAATGCATATACATATAACCATGTTAGCTATTTAATTACTCTGAGTTTTTGTTTTTTGTTTTTTTTTAATTTTGGCTAAGGAAATTGGCTGGCTTGTTTAATTTTTAAAACTTAATCTAGAAAAAAACATTTAACAAATTTTCATGAAAAGACAATTTCTAAAATAACATTCTATCTGGAAGTTAATGCCAATATTTGCCATTTTTGTCTATAGCAAGGAAAGTGTTCTCTTAGTATGCTTAACTTGATGATGGAGGAGTTGCTGTCTACTGGGCCAATTGCATGATTGGGCATGGTACCCAAGCCATCTGTTGCAAATAGAGAAGGGAGGCATTTCATAGGAGTCCTTGAGCCCACTGATAAGCAGCCCATTTGCATTTTGTCATATCTTTCCCAATACCCATCTCTTACTGATTCAGGATCTTGAAAATTATATTTGTAAATCTCTTTTCCAAGACATGAATTGAACACTAGAAGTGATATACCGTAGTTCTTGATGGAGATATATTTAGAGAATAGCCTTAAATATACTAGGTCTATATTATAATATTGATAAATTAATTTGCCATGGTAGGTTAAGGTATGTCTCTAGATCAAATTTAGTAGATGATATTTGTACTGAATCTAGGATGATATGCAATAGAGACTGGATTTACCAAAGAAAACATTTTTTTAAAAATTTATTTATATATAAATTTCACATCATTGCAATCCCAGAGATTTATACCCCCACCTTCTCCTCCCATCCCCCCCCCCTTTCCCTCCTGCCCATAGTTGTGTGCTTCAGTTTGGTGCTTAGCTTGTTTTGTCTTTTCCTCATGGCTTTTGTTTATTTTTTTTTCACTATGTCCCATATATTAGTGAAACCATTTGACTTCTGTCTTTCTCTTTTTTACTTGCTTCTGCTAGTATGATTCCTTCTAAGTACATCCATGTTGTCATAAAGTCG
>PVHY01007878.1:0-64788 GCA_004024945.1 Uropsilus gracilis | reverse complement strand
ATCTACAATCTGTTAATATGTTAATTGCATATACTCAAAGAATGCTGATTGCCAAAAACACTATATATATCCATAAAAATCTCAAATAAATCGCAGCAGATTCATCACCCCTTGAGTGTGTGCGTCTGTTCGCCATTCGCCGGCTCCTGTGTCTTTCCTGCCCAGCTGAACTCTGCTCATCTGGCCTGCGCCCTTGCCCAGCTGGTCCGCAGCAGAAGGGGAAAGGAGAACAGAGTGGATTAGGGGCAGGAGCAAAGGAGAGACTGATTTCAGCTAGAGACTAACCTCAGCCTGATTCCACAGGCCCCCTTCACTCACCTCGCATCACTTACTTACCAGGTGTGTCAGTATAACCTTCCAAGCAAGAAAGCACTTATTTGGCCAAAGGCAATTCTCCCCAGAGAAGGAAAAAGCTATTAGGCAGCAGTGATCTTTCTCACAACACTTGGGAATAAAGAGGATCTGGGCCCCAGAGCACCTAATCATGGCCAACCCTGAGAGCTTGCTGTGGAGTGCTCAACCCCCTGACGAGTCACAGAGACCATTTCTCTAAACCCATCATTCCACAGAGCAGAAAACAGGTGAGGCCAGGCCAGGTCACTGATGGGAGGCTGGGACAAGGGTCCGGGCCCCCAGACCATCCAACATGACTTCGCAAGGTGAGCACCAGCCTGATGCGTGGGCCAAGGAAACAGTAACCCATGCTGTGAGTCAGTTCTCACTGTGTCATCTGAAAGCTCTGAATGGAGGAGCTGACATGCCGCAGTCATTCACTGTCCATGTACACAAGGTATTTAAGTATTTCTGACATTCTCATGGCAGAAAAATATGTCTATCCCCCCAAATATGTTTTCTCCTTGAGTAAAGGATATCTAAAAGAAAGTCCTATATTTGCTGGAGTTTCTTCAAGAGAGAAACGTGATTCAAATGTAAATGGATGTGGATGGCAGGACATGACAGAGGCCCAGTGAAAGGCACCACAAGGGCATGCAGTGGAAAATTTTGTTCTGGAATGTGGAAGCTCTATTTTCTTTATCTTGGATGGCTGGAAATGTTGACCTCTTACTATGAAAAACGGCCAAATCCATTTTATAATGCAAATTTAAAACAACCTGTTAAATGGTGTCAAGCTGATTTTTTAAAACTGCATTCATTTGAAGCAAATTGATACATTCATTCAACAAATACTGATTCTATGATTGCACTTGAAACCTTGTGCTGATATTTATGAGCAAGAGCTTTATCCTGTCAACCGCAGCTAAGGCATGGGAGGCTTAGTGTCAACCAGCGTATCACCAAGTCCCCCATCTGGCAGATCTGACTGTGGGTGGTGGCAAGTGGGCTGTAAGATAGCCCCCATAATCTCTGCCTCCTGGCATTCTTGCTCTTTAGTGATGCTTCCCTTTAGGTATGCTTCCTTCTCATCAGTAATATCTGGCACAGGCAATGAGATGTTGCTTTATGACTACATTATATAAAATCATAGCTTCCATCTTGTCAGGGTACTCTCTCTGTTGCCTTTTCAGGTTGTAAGTCAATAAAGGAAGTGACAACAATGAGAAAGTTCACCTCCAGGGAGGGAGGGTGTGTTCCATTGACAACAAGCTGGGAACTGAGGTCCTCGGTCCATCAGGCTCTGTGGAGCTGATCCCCAACAACAACCACATGAGCTTGGATAGAGTATCCTTTCCCACTTAGGATTTCAGACCAGTGCCCAGCCCTGGCCACCACCCTGCTGGCAGCCTGTGAAAGATCTTGGCACAGAGCACCAGGCCTAGCTTCTTGATTCATAGAAACACTGGGATAATAAGTGTGTTTTAAGCCACTCATATTGTGGTTCCCTGTTACACATACAAGACATTTACTGGGGGCTGGGTGCAGTGGTGCCCAACTTTAATTCCAGCCTCAGGAAGTCGAGGCTAGGAATTAATTGATTCCGTGAGTTTGAGGCTACCCTGGGCAATATAGCGAGACCTAGTCTCAAAAAAATAGCCAGGCGTGGTGGCATGCACCTGTAATCCCAGCTACCTGGGAGGCTGATCCATGGAATTGGGACTACTCCGGGCAACATAGTGAGACCTAGTCTCAAAGCAAAACAAATCAAAGCAAAGCAAAGCAGAACAAGACATCTGCTGGGGGAAATGTCCACAGCAAGAAGAGGTGGAGGAAGTGGAATTGACATATGTAACAGGAGAGGGAGGAGGGAAGAAGATTGGGCAGAGAGGGTTACAGACAGCAAGTGGCTTCAAGAAAGTTTCTGCCAGATCATTGGGGAGCACCTGAGTCATAGTGGCCATTTTGAGGAGTCCTGTGGGGGCAGTAGTGGTCTGCCTCTAATACCCCTACCATGTGCAGCCATTGACTGAGATGTTCACGTGTGGTTTTTTCCTCTTCTGCTTCCTCAAGGCACCTCAAGGAAATGTCACTTGGGAAAAAAAGTAGTATTTTTATTCCTCAATAGGAACAGAATATGTTCAAAATTCCTCTAACTGCATATTAGATGGATAGACAGAGCAGAAAATCCAGTATCCCAGTCATTCATCAGCTTGTTTTCTTATTTTCTATCTCTTTGTCAGGTGGTTTGCTTGACTTTGCCTTCAAGAAGACATCACCAGGTATGGCTTCTCTCATCAGCTTAGAGCAAAGTCCAGGAGAGAAGTTGGTGTGAACCAGCTGGCAGCCAACACCCCACAGGAGCCAACCCAGCAAAGGTCACTGAGGCGGGGCACCACCAGCGTCTGCTCCAGCAAGTCAACCCTCTGAAGGAAGCCATGTGTTTCCCACAGGGTGGCTACTAAGATCAGGTCAAATATTGATGTGTAGCTCATGACACAAAGTTAAATGTTCCATAAATACTAGCTCCTCTGAAAGATGACTAATATGTACACACCAACTTAACATTTCAGTTCAAATGCCACCACCCTATTTCAACTTTCCTGATCCCCCAGGGCAGCTGCAGTGAAGGAAAGGCTGCAGAAATAGACTCCCAAGGAGCCCATGGCCAGTAGCAGAGATTCCACACACCGTTCATTTTCTTGACTGACATCTCTACTGCTGAATGCAGTTTTGGCTTGTATGGTTATAACATTTATCTGAGCATCTTCTATGTAGAATGACTTGCAATCATTCTGAAAATATCTTCTGGCTTGCAAAGGCACTGGCATCTTTGAGAGAGCTCAATCAAAGCTTAGCTTAACAAGCAAGCTTTATTTACCTTTGTCAAGTCTGTGGATTTTGGTCATGATCCTGCCTATTCTACCACAAGCAAACAGGTCAACCCTATTTAACCCTCTTCAGAAGGATGACTGAATGAAAAGAACTAAAGGTGAGACTATTTGTGTCCCAACACAAATAGTGTGGTCCTGGCTGACCACTGTGTGATATTGGGCAAGTCATTTAACCTGAGTTTCATTTTCCTTCCTTGTAAAATGGAGTTGTTTTCGGACATACCATTGAAAAGTACATTTCCCCACATGCACTTTCCACACCAGTATGTTGTAGAATGAAGTCAAAATATCTTAGAAGGTACGTGGAACAAGTATGTGGAAAAAGTAGGTATTTGTGGCATCTTTTGTAAAAATGCTTCACTTGCTATCTTCATCCACAGGTATCATCATCATCCAATCATTTGAGATGCCCTCCTTTCCATTCCCCAAACACTCTAAGTTCCCTAAGGTATGTTCTCTGTCAAGCTCATGCTGAGGTCACTGCTGCTGAACATCTTTTTAGTTCATCAAGTAGGGGAAGAACTGCTTTTCTGGAAGAGTAGCTCTCATGGGAGCTCAGCTCAGAACCATAAAGGAAACTTCCTTTGCTTTTACATAAGATTCTCAGCCACCCAGCAGATTAAAAAGAAGCATGTGGAAGTGTAGTGAGAATACATCTGCTTGCATTCTGAGGGGGCCATTGTATCTTCCTCCACTCGGGGCTCTGTGTGCAAGGTTTAGTATGTCCATTTTGAGTGCTCAGACTTTATTCCTCTACTTCTTTATTCCTCCTCCACTCCTTCCTTCCCAGAGACATTATTCCATAACTTAGTTATGGCTTGGACAATGGAGGTTGCTCAATAGGAATGTGTGTGACACCTAACTTAATGACTTGGGGACACAGCTGGCTTCCATCCCCACGGGCCAAAGATTAATAAATGATGTAGTCATCACAGCAGCAGTTGACAAGTCACAGGACCATGATTCACAGAATTCCAGATCCCACCTACTCAGTCCCAAGGTAGTAAACCTTACTAGTGTCAGCTCATTATTTTCAGATTTCCTTTATCAGCACTGGAGAATGGTAATATGGAAGAAATGAATCAAAAACATCATCTTTTAGGGCTTTTAAAGCTTAGTCTTATGGAATCATGAATAGTTTCCACCAGCAATTCTAAAGTTTAAAAGCATTCAAGATTTTTGCTGATTCCTGATTTATTTGTTAATTTTATCTTACAGTTGGTGTCCTGGGGTTTCGAGTAATGTTGAATATTGGGATACTTTACTATTATGAAGTAGTTAGAACTTCCTGATTTGTGAGAATTTGGCATCCTTTGAAAATTTAGCCATTTTTCTTTTGTTGGCTTAGTAAAAAATTACAGCATCAGGACAATTTGATTCTAATGACCTTGCATGGCTCCAAGTACATATGCATGAAAAATACAAACGCAGAGAGGGTGGAGGCTTCCAGAACAATGGACCAAGGAATTGTTCCAAGTTTCTGAAGCCACTGGCGGGCAGAGTAAGCAAAGCTTGTGAAGCCAGCAATAGCTAAAGATAGAAAGGCTTAAAAGAAAGCTGCTTATGAAAGAGGAGACAGAAATGGTGATTTCCAGATGGGATATTGACTGAAAACTATATTTGGTTTTCATCTCAGCTAGTTTGGGGTTTCATGCTCTTAAAGCAGTGCAAATACCACACTTCTTTTCCTGCATTTACTGACTTTTGTTTGCATTTCCATAGTAAAGTAAAATACCCTCATATTAGGTGTGGCCCCAGTAAGGTAATGGTAAATAAACTAAGAGCAGGAAATAAGATGCAAGTGTGTCTTTCACAAGAGAAGCCTCTCTGTAGCAAAGTCTCAAATTTGTACAAAACAGACACTGTACAAAATGATCTTGGCATCTGAGCCAGAAGACTACTTCCAGTACAATTGAGGAAGATTCTAAGGGGCAATGTGTACCCATAGATAACAAACATAACTGGACAGTATCAGGAAAACAACAGCCTGAAGACATGATAGAATGAGCGAAAGCAAGCAGGTGCAGGATGGAACTCAACACTTGGATCAGAAAACAGCGTTTTCTTACTGGTGTAATGTGGTATCTCACTGTGGTTTTGATTTTGCATTACCATTTGACCCAGCAATTGCTCTTCTGGGAATCTACCCAAAAGAGACCTCACGTGGGTACAAAAGAACACCTATGCCCGGATGTTTATTGCAGCACTACTTATAATTGCAAGGACATGGAAACAACCCAAATGTCCCAAAACAGATGAATGGGTGAAAAAGATGTGGTATATATACACAATGGAATATTGCTCCTCAGTTAAAAATGACAAATTTGATGATATTATGGTAACATGGATGTACCTAGAAGAAATCATATTGGCAGAAACAAGTCATAAGGAAAAAGACAGAAACCAAATGGTTTCACTAATACATGGACAACCAAACAAAAGCACACAATGGGGAGGGGGAACTAGCAGGAGCTACCAGGGAGGGGAGGTGGTAGGTGACCCCGGGGGTTACAATGATGTAAAATACATATATAAATAAATTATATAATAAAAAGAGAGAGAACAGCGTTTTCACAGCTGTTGGTCTGAGAGGAGCCCATATCTCCCTGAAGGTCAGGAAGTGGCAAGAGAACCAGAACTCTGGTAGAAAAAGAGGAGCTTTTCTGACTTCAAAAACCATATGACTGCATTCAGGACAAGCACAGCCAGTACAAAATGAGGGACAGGGGAAATGGAGGAGTCCTAGAGAGACCCAGAGAGGAGCCTCCGAGTCTAGATATAATCTCTGCCCAGATTTCTGACTGCAGCAGACTATAGCTAAGGATAAAATAAGTGAAGTGAGATTTCAGCTGTCACCCAGAGATATCATTTGTACTTTGAGTCTAATCATGTTAACATGATAAACCAAACAAAAAATCAACACTCCTATGTCAGTTGTATTGGGTTGAGGCGAGAAGACCTGATTTTCTAACCAGATCTGCAGAAGCAGAAGCTCCCAGGGTGGGGGGAGCCTCAACGCTGCATTTGTTAACAAGCAGCCTTGATGACTCGGGCACACTAGAGTTTGATCCTGGCCTCCGAGTTGGCACTGCGGTCCTCATCTCACGCTCAGATGTTTGATGAAACAGGCTGTGTTTGAGGGTGTGTGTTCTTTCCTTGACTGCCAAGGAGGTTGTGCTGTCTACACCTTTGGTGCTGCCTATAGGAGGCTTGGTCATTTGGAACCACAATGGAAATGCTTCATTCTTTAGGATCATCACTGAGAAACTTTTGATGCAAAAGGGAGCCACGTGCTGTCATCTCCTAAAGGGCAGCATGAGTCCCCCTGTCCCCACTCCTCTGCCATCCTTTACTTTCTCTGTCCCCAAGCCCCTCGTCACACAGAATGGAAACATGGAAACAGCATTTCCAAGTCAAACAGATATAAAGACAGGTTGGGATTTTCATAAATTAGTAGAAATATAGCAAGTTAGCCGGAACAGAAAGGTGAAATACGAGTCATTAATGTCTGGCATCTTGGTCTCAACACTTGTCTCCATTGCTGTAACTTCCAATTATGAAAGCATTTATAGGTTTGAACTAGGAAATAGCTCATAATAAACACAACATAGCAGTAGTGTTTGTAGTGCCCTTATCCTCCACCTTAGTCATAGTGGCTAGTATGTCTAATTTTACCAAGGAGAAAATGGGCAGCTGTTTAGCTTGTCAAACCTGTCTCCAAGACAGATGGTTAGTCAATGTGGTAGACCAGATACACAACTCAAACAAGTCCATTAAGTGCTTCTAACCTTTAAATACCACCATCACCATCTTTATTTTATTCCTTCACTTTTGTTGAGGAAACTATTTTCTGTCCTGTGAATCTCATTCTGGAATTTGTGTGTTAACATGTTCCTCGATATTCTGTGTTTTCTAAAAACTGATCATTAGTGCACAGGCTTATTACGTTCAGGTCCAATTTGTGTTTATTTTTGGGTAACAATTCATGACTGCAGGTAACATCTGGCTGTTTCTTCTTCAGAAATTAGGAAACTTGAGATTGATCACTGAGTTTAGATGTTATCAACCTGAGTCAAATGGAACATTTCCCACAATATACACACATATAAACATGTAAGTAAAATAAGTTAAAAAAATAAAACATTTCCCATCAACTTTCACCTAAAACTTTTAGCAACCTAGATACATTATTTCACTAGGGGTGATTCACAAGAGGTGATTTTTAATCCTATCGTTCTTCTGGCATTGAGCTATGATTTTTTTAAGTGAATAATTTTTTATGTTAACTTATATACCAAGAAAACAGGAAGAATACTTTCCTTTTGTCCCATTTGTGATTTTAAAAAATGAGTTAGTGGTTCAGTAACCTACAAGGTGACCGTAGTAGTTTGACTGCTACTATGACCTCACAGAATAGTTATTTCAATCTACTATTCATTTTGATCCATCAACGTTGTTCTATCTTTGGAGCCCCTACAAGTTGGTTCCTGGGTCCTTTTGGCATAGTTCTTCTTCTGAGATTGCTTCTTTGCTTTCAGACAGACTTTCTAGACTCATCAAGTCCTTTCCCTGACACTTTCAGTGGGACAGTCTGGGTGTCAGGGTGAACCTACCTACTAAGGGTAAAGGCTGCTTCTAGACCATATCAAGGGAACAATGCTGTGTAACATCGAAAATACAACTACAGGATTTTTTTTTCTTGACTTTATTCTTGTCTTTCTCTTGTGCCAAAAATCGGCTCCACTCCATTAACAGAAGTAAAGATTTTGTCATATATAAATACACACACAATTTCAAAATGACAACACCAATATCATTACTAAAAATAACAATACAAAATACACTGTAAGATCTCTTTGCGGTTATTTTCTCTGTAAAATATATTCCATTAGGTAAGTGCAGACAAAATGCTGGGCTTTAGAGTCACTTGAAGTAATCCTTGTATCTGTGGTTATACCACCGTGTTTTAAGGGTTGCTTTTAAATTTTTAACCACAGAAAATACTGACAGGGTCCCAAGGCAAAAAGCATAAAACAAAATACAGATGTAGGTGCCATCCCCATTAACTCCTTACTACCACCACCAAAGGAACTAATTTACTGGCTATTGGTGTAACACTTCCTATGCTCTAAATTCCGAAAAAAAAAGCAAATGCATATATTGTCCATTCTTTTGTCTCCTCCTTTCTCAGACAATATGTTAGGACACCATATATCCTATGTATCTGTCACATTCTCTACTCTCCAGAGTAGTACAGAGAAATTGTCCTCATTTTATATTACAGCATAGTTGTAGTTAGTTTCTCCCATCAATTCCCTACCTTGAAGACTTGAGAGGCTTCCAATCTTTAGCTGTTACAATGCTATCATGAAGATTTTCATATGTGTATGTCAGTTCATATTTTTGTCAGTGCATCTCAGGTAGGCTTTTAATAGAGAATGCCAGGTAGAAGGGTAAATTCATATTAATTTTGCTGGTTATTAACAAATCCCATCCAAAATAATTTGTACATTTCAGAGTGTGTGTACCCCTACTATTCTACCAACAAAATGTGTTGTCTGAATTGGATTTCTATCAGATAGGTAGAAAATGGTATCGCAACAGTTTTAATTTGCATACTCTTAACCTGACGGTTAAGGATCATTTGCATTCCATTTCCTGTGAATTGTCCAATCATCTTTTTGCTTATTCTTTTGGGCAAAAATTCTCAAAATTTAGAAACTGTTCATTTATTAGGGCTATATTAACCCAACATGATAAATACTGAAAATATTTTTTGCCAGTTTACCAGTTAACTATTTAAGCTTTGCTTTTTTGGCTATCAAAACTCTTATTTTCAGTTAAAGATGAAAAGTTTTTTTATGTTTTTGTTCTCTTTCTTTTTAAGAAACTAGGTCTCTGTTGCCCAGGGTTGTCTCGAGTCCGCAGACTCAAGTGATCCTCAGCCTCAGTCTCCCAGGTAAATAGGATTACAGGCATGTGCCACCACACCCAGCAAAAAGTTTTCTTTAAAATGTCAGTCATGATAAGGTTTTTCTTTTATAAAGAAATTAATTTTTTTCTAATTATTTAAGTTTCATTTTTACAGCTGCCATCACATTTGGATTTTTATCCTTGTGTGCTGTGTGAAAAGTGGATTCAACTTTTTCTTTCATATGGTTGACCATACTTGTCTAAACACCATCTTCAAAGTCTTTTCCCTCGAGAGTTGCTTCCTTTATAATATGCTAAATTCCTCAACTTTTCTTTATATTGTTTTTAGTATGTTAGACTAGATCTAGTAGGGTTATCCCTCTTTCCTCATTGTTCCTTCTAAGGTTTTTCTGGTTACTACTGTTTATTCTTTCCAATACCTTTATACAGGAAAAACTATTTCTTGTTTCATTGAGATCACTATGTACCTTAAGTATGTAAAATATGCACAAATGGAGACGTTTTACTAGTATTTTCTAAATATTCTGCAACCAACTCTAGGCAAACTTATCTTTGAAAATTAGTTTTTTAGAGAAAACAGAAATGCACCAAGTGATGGATGAGCACAGATAAAACCAATATGAACGTCCAACACCATAGAAGAGTCTTCTCTCAGAATGCCAACAAATGTTACTGAACACTCACTGGATGCATGGTCCTAGCATAACTAGTATGAACAGACTGGGCTATACTAATGACTCAAGAAAATAAACAGCAGCTGTCTTGTGACTATCACATTAAAATTTATTCTATAAAATAAAATTAAAGTACATTATGCATAATTTAGCAAAGATCAAATACTGTTAATAGAAGTTTTGGGTTTTTTTAAAGAAAATACTTTATACTGACTTTTCAGTACATCAAGGATTGTGACTTTTTATGCTGGTCCAATCTTCACAAAATTATATATATTGTATCCCAAGGTAAAATTTAACTTTTAAAAAAGTTGTGATAATATTTTTGAAATAAAGTAAAATCAGTCAGGAAAGTAAGTTCCATTTGACACTTGGAAACATCTTTTTCCTGAGTCACTTGGTACATCTGTGACCAGATACCCCATTTACAAGTGAACTTAGAAACTTGGAACCAAGTTTCCTGCTAGAAAGTGAATATCACTCACAAGTAAAAGACAATTAAGAGATTGGGTCAAATAAAATAAAATACAAAGATATCACCCACTTACAGTTTTGAATCTGACTACTGAAGACACTAAAGGTTACTTCTGTTTTTAAGGTAGATAAATATGAGAACATTTCTTGGTTTTAATGTTACTTTCTTGTACTTAGTTAATCTGTCAAGTAAGACATACCATTCACTGGGACGCTGTATGTATTTCAGGATAGTCTGCTTTTCTTTTGTAGGGACAGTATTGTTCTGTTGAACAATATTCGAAGTATTCAGTCCTTCAGTTAGTTAATCAACAAAAATCAATCTTATAGTTCTTAAATACAGGTTTCCTAATTATTTTTAAAATGCAACAATCAAAAACATTAAAAAATTATCTGCTCTAGTTTACTATTTTTATTTACATAACCACCTTTCTCCTAGACAAGCAAGGTTAGTAAAACATAAGGCAAAGATGCCTTGTTAGTAACAGTCCTATTTAGTTTTCTTTTGCAGAGGGTCACCTCAGCAGCCAGTTACCACATGAAGCTTTTTCACAGCTTCAAACTAGTTTTCCTTGCTTTAAAACAGCAATAAAATGCTACACTTGATACTTAATGGCAGTTACTGTCAACTAGTTCAATCAACCTTATAGAATTTTTGTAATATGAATTCAAGTATGTAATTTATTTTATCAACACAAGACTTAAAAAAAAGATACCATCAAATTAAAATGCTAGCTCATTTCTGGTGCCCTGAGATATAAAAGCACCATCTATTTTTATATTTTAGTGGTTAAAAAATATAATCCAGCTTTAGCACCCATCTACAAGTTAGATATTAATAAAAATATATGATTTGGCTTATGACAGGTAACAGTCTTAATATTCTCAGTAAGGAAACATGTTCCTTGTGCTTCATCCTGGCTCACAAGAAAGAATAGTACTACTGGCAGGGGGTGGGGATTGGGTTCCAGGTGGGGAAAACTGTTAGTTTGGTCTTATGAATACTTGAATCACTTCAGTATTAATGCCATGTTTCCCTGGAAGTACTGAATTGTACCACACATTGAAAGAATTTCAGTGAGCATGTTGTTGCAGAGTGGATCATATTTAAAACGCTGAACATGGCTTCACAGCCTTACTGCTGAAAAGAGAATAGAAGAATAACAGAAAAATTAAAGCTAGTGTTTAACTCCCATATTTTAAACCAAAATGTTGTCTTATCACTTCATTTCAAAAACAGTGAAGTATTCTAAACAAGTGACAAATTTTTACATAAAAATACATTAAATTTTGATTAACTAGATCAAGTTATTAGACATGGCAAATACTAGCAGAAAGGGAAAAATAAAGTGCACCTTTATAGAATATAAAATAATAGATTCAGAAATCACTTTTTAAAATTGGCAATATTGACTACAATATAAAAAGTACCTGATATAGCAAAGTTAGAAATGAAAAAAAAAAAAAATTCGGTAGAAAAATTACCATGTTTCAGTACAGCAGAGGGACAAATAAGCTTTTATTAAAGCTAGTAGATTTGGAAATTTTTGTATAATTCAATTTTTGCGTAGGAGAAAGGCAAGTCATTCTTCTATAAGGCACTAACTGGTTTAAATGTACAAGCGACCTCATAAAGAAAACATGTGCAAAGTACAGTCAGGAAGACTGCATGGTTCTTTTGTCGTATTCCTTACTCTTCACCGTAGTTGTGACTTATTGCTGAGGAATTGTATCATTCAGCAGGTTCCCCACATCAGCTTCAATGTGCTCAGTCTACAGTGTCACAGATCTCTTTTACTTTTTGGTTGAAGTCTTCAGGTTGATCTGCATATACATAATGCCCTGCCCCAAGAATAGCCTGGAAAAGAGAAGCAGTCCGTTCATAAATAAAACACAATGACACAAGCAAAGACACTTAGCAATGAAAGTTGAGAATAGTTACATCTAAAATAAGACAAAAAAGAATAAGCAACACAGGTCTATAGATAATACTATATATTTCCATCAAATAAAGGGACCAAGAGTAACAGGATGATTCTGATGACTTCTCTAAATTTCAGTATGAAAAAAATTCATTCTAATTTGACCATTAATTTTAGGGTCTGTAGGTAAACTAAACAAAGTAATGATATGCTGCCCTATAATGGGGGGAGGCAGTTGAGGAACATGGTGCCTGTCTTTCCATCTTTCAGTCTCTCACACCGCAGAGATGTTGTGGTTCCAGAGATGGGCAAGGCTCCTAAGAAAGGTGATTCAGTAGTTAGAAATGAAGGTTTGTGTGAGTCAAACCTTGCCCCATTACATCTCTGACTGAGAATGCCAGTTTAGCTCAGATGTGACCAGGCAGGAATGACCTGAAATCTCCTTGAAGGTAAAGGTAATAGAGCAGATTTAACCTACAACTGAAACCCCAGAACAAGGTACACACTTACTATTGTCTTCACATATGACTGTGGTCTTAGTGACTGGATGCTAGTGCCAGAATTACCATCGATGCAGGACCGAGCACCATAGATAACTGAAACTGGAATGTCAGGGTGCATTTTACCAATTCGCTGGAGCATTGGCCGTTTTGCCCATCCATATGGAATAGTCATATTCTTGAATGCTGTCTCACCACTTAGAGGAAATGGGGAAAATTACAAATATGACTTCTGTAGATGAGTACACATCACTCTCATCCAAACACTCAAATTTAGTTTCTCCCCTATTTAAGAAAAACCTCAGCTCAAACAGAACATAATGTACTATAAAGTATAAGGAACAAACACCATAGAAGATACACACTTGTACATACCCCATAGATGATATATATTTTTGTTAAATAAATAAGGCTGCTCTAAATTCTAGTTGATTTAAAAGAGTTATCTTCTAAATCAAAACATGCAATCTTAAGTCCTTATCATTAATTATTAAATTTCTATAATTAAAATGTTTTTCATTCTAATTTATTTCAAATGTAGATGGTAGCTTTTCCATAGGTTCATAGCATTAGCTTTTTACCTACAATGCAAACTCTAATACCAAGATAAAAAGAAATTCAGATTGTTTTCTTTGTGTACTGTTTATATTTTTCCGTTTTTTACATATTATGATGTTTGACATCTTGAAACACCTCTCAGACTAGGGAGATAATGTGTATCCTTGAACTAGCCAATTCCAAGAGATAGTAAAGGACTCTATTGGGAACATGACTTTGATATGTAAAATTAAAAATCCAGAGCTGTGAGTCTACCATCCTGGCCACCCTTCATCTCAGGAAGCAATATTCCCCAGGTACCAGGCAATTAGAGTACACCCTGTATCTTAGAGTCCAATGAAATTACTCACTTGGCTAATCCTTATGTGTTTAGTCTGCTCTGCCTTGCCTTTCCTATAAAACCCAATAACGACTCTGGCCTAGACTTACCTTCACTCCTGTCTTCTGCAACCTGCACAAACTCTGGCACTTCCCCTGTGACCCTTCATGGCATTCAGTTACTCTCCTCTCTGGGATCTGAGTGTAATAATAAACTCTGCTTTCTTGAGCCTCTCCCATGTGGTCACAACTGACTGATAATCACATGAAGAACACAGAACACTGAACACTCCCAAGATAGATCCTGAAGCACTGGTCATATTTTTGAGTGTTGTGTCAATACTTAAAGCACATTTTTTTTCTGTCATTTCTGATACTAGGCAAATTTCTGAATTGTTTTTATGGAAAATTCAAGTTCCACCACAAGAAAGGTAACAAATTAGAACTTACATGTAATCATGAAACATGAGTAAGTGAAGAATAAAATACTAGGACCATATAGCAAAATGAATAATGTACATGAGGCAGAGCACTACAAACTACTGGAAAAATCAATAAATATTGTGTAGAACTAGTCTATTTAATAGACTTAAATGCTGCTTTTAAAAGAAGGGTATAATCATCAAATGAACTAAAAGATGCTGCAGAGCACCTTTTACATAGTTGGGATATTTAATACCCTTTGGCATAATAAAAATCTCTAAGAAGAACCATGGTACAGAAAACCATTTACATGCCAGACACGGTGGCTCCTGCCTGTAAGCTTAAACCTATGAAGCAGCCGGCGCTAGAGATCGCGGTTCGAGTCCAGCCTGGGGCCTGTAGCGAGATCTAGTTCCAAAAAAAGCTGGGCGTGGTGGCACATGCCTGTAATCCCAGCTACCTGGGAAGCTGAGGCTGGGGATTGCTTGAGTCTGTGGTACCCGGGGTACGTGAGCCTGGGGTTCTACGGGCAAAAATAGCAAGACCTAGTCTCAAAACAAACAGAAAACCATTTACTTTTGTTTAATAAAGCACCTCTTCTTTGTAGAACATCCAGATTCAGATTGGAAATGCAGTTTTATTTGAAGTTCTTCTTTATCTCTCTACTCTGACCATCTTCTAGAGATGCCCAGAAGACTAACTTCCTCAACTTATCCAAAAGCGCTTTAGGGGAAGACTTTATGTCTTACTTTTTAATCTCCCAATGGAATCCAGTACAATGTTTTACATAGAAGGTACCTCAAGCGATGAAAATACGTATTCATCATTTAACTACTTGTCTTTTAAAACACAGTTAATTTCTGATGAAAGTTTCCCAGACGCCTCATATATTTTCAAAAGAGAAAATTCTAAAACACAAGCAAAGTAAATTTAGAGCATAATTCTTACCTTGGAGTTTGTACATTACAGTGGTAGATATATTCCGTCACAGTGTCATCTTCAAACATTGAAGCATACTTCCGTTTGAAATCAGGCCTTAAACGCTGCACCAGACTTAAACCTATTTAATAAGAAATAAATGTTTAAAGTTATATGAGGGATTTAAATTATAATTACCTTACAGACTAATATAGAAAGTTTTAGTGTTTGTTTGTATAATGAATACTATATGTATAAACATGTATTCATGTATAGTTCAGATGCAAAGAAGCATCCTAGAAGTTGCTCACTTCAAGTTCCTCAAGGAAAGATTAAAATAAGAACTAAAGAGTGTTATGCACTAATCAAAGATGAGCTTTAGGAACCCAGAAACATGTTAATTTTCTAAGACTTTTTTTGTAGAAAAATAAATTCCATTAACAAGGTGGGAGACCAGGCCAGGCATGGGGGTACATGCCTGAAGCAGCAGCCTAAGAAGCGTGGCCAGGGCCAGGGATTACAGTTCGAGTTCCACTGGGGGCACATAGCGAGACCTAGTTCCAAGAAAATATAGCTGGGCTTGGTGGTGCGCACCTGTAATCCCAGCTACCTGGGAAGCTGAGACTGAGGACTGCGTGAGTCTGTGGTACCCCAGGCAATGTGAGCTTATGGTTCCACAAGCAAAAATAGAGACCTAGTCTCAAAAAAAAAAAAAAAAAACCAAAACCAAAAAACCCAACCAAACAAACAAAAACAAGATGGGAGATCAGAGTAACTCATGTATAAAGTTAACTTATTAATTTGTATTTTCTCCACAATTAAAACATATTAACATCTAAATAAAATGGACTGGGACATAATATGTAGAAAAATTAGTTTATTAGAGTACCTTCTAGGATACTAGCAATACTCTCTGCTAAGGCAGTCCACAGTGACTCCCACAGTGCCACTTATGAGGTGAGCAGCAGAAGCAAGTCTCCAGAGGAAACAGATGAAGGGCAGTAAACTTTCTTTGGTCCCTTTTCTTTCTATAGTCAAAGGATCTGGCCAGTTTTTCTTTCTGCTGCTCATTATTCCATCTAGGTCTTCTTTTTCATTATCCATTAATGGTTTATTCATCCTGCCTTTTATTGAGGTAACTTTTAACAATTTAAGTTTTAGGAGTACAAGTTAACATGTGTTCAAATTACCACACCATGCCCACTACTAAAGTACTAATAAACCTTCCCCACAGTATACTGGATCCCCTCTACTCTGCATCTAATCCAGCTCTCCCTCTGATAACCTCAGTTCTGTTGACAGAATCTCAGAGTTTTGTTTTTGTTTTGTCTACTCATTTGCTTTGTTTCTTTATATTACACATATGAGTGAAATCATCTGAGATCGGTCTTTCTTCTTCTGACTTAGCATAGTTTCTCAAACTCCAACCATGTTGTGACAAATGGCAAAATTTCTTCTTTTTGTTACTGCTGAATAGAAATCCGTTGTATACTTAAATATCATATCTTCTTTATCTAATCATCTGTCTATGGATACTAAACTAAGGTTGTTTCCATATTTTGGCTGTTGTAAATAGTGCTGCGATGAACACACAGGTGCACATACCCTTTCAGAAGGCAACTACCTTCTACCACCAACTTGCATCTATCTTTTTTGAGAGTGCTCACATTCTCTGGATAAATACCTAAAAGTGGAACTGCCAGATCATATGGTAGATATATTTTAACAGTTTGAGCAATCTTCACACTGCTTTGCATAAAGATTGCAACACTTTATATTCCCATGAAGAGTGTACTACGGTTAATTTTTCTCCACACATTTGCCAGAATTTATTATTTCTAGTATCTTTGATTTGGGCCATTTTCACAGGTGTGAGGTGCTATCTCACTGTGGTTATAATGTGATTTCCCTAATAAGTAATGAGCACTTTTTCATGTGCCTGTTAGCCAGCTATCTTTCTCTCCAGAAGTGTCTTATTCAGAACTCAATTTTGACTAGGCTGTCTTTTTGTTTCTGAGTTGTATGGATTTTTTACATAGTTTGGATATCATTCCCCTTGTCAGGCATATGATATGCAAATACCTTCTTCCATGAGGATGTTTTCTTGTTTTGATAATTTCTTTCACTATGCAGAAGGTTTTGATTTTGACATAGTCCCATCTATTCTTGCTTTTATTTCCCTTGACATTACAGTCCAGTTCCCATAATATAATAAGGACAATATCATAAAATATATTGCCTATGTTTACTTTTTGTATTTTATGGTTGCAGGTCTTACATCAAAGACTAATTCATTTTTAATTCTTTTTTGTGTATGTTATGAGGTTGTGGTCTGATTTCATTCTTGTATATATGGCTGTCTGTTTTCCCCAATACCATTTTTATAAGTTTTTCCTTTTTCCATTGTATTGTTTTGGAACTTTGTCATAAATTAATTGTTCAAGTGAGCGAGGGTATTTTTGAACTCTCGATTTTATTTCATTGATTATGAGGCTATTCCAATATCTTATTGTTTTGATTGATTATTACTGCTCTTTGGCATAATTTGAAGCAAGGACAACTGATACTGTCATTTTTCTTCTTTTGGGGAGTGTTAGTATTGATTTGGTTAGTAAGGGTCTTCTGTGGTTTCATACAAATTTTGGCATTGTTTGTCCTACTTGTTTGAAAAATGTCATTGAAATTTTAATAGGACTGCACTAAATCTGTGTATTGCTTTGGATAATATGGTCATTTTAACAACAGTAACTCTTCCCATCTATGTGCAAGAAATATCTTTCTACTTCTTTTCTCTTCTATTTATTTTAGTAACATTTCAATAGTTTTCAATGTTCAGGTCTTCCACCATGCTTTGTTAAGTTTATTCCTAGGTACTTCTTTTTGATGTAATTGTAAATTGGATTGTTTTTTAATTTTTCATCCAGTTTATTTTTTGCATATGGGAATGCAACAGAGCTTTGTATTTTGATTTTATGGCCTGTCATCTTATTGTACTTACTATTTCCAATAGTATTTAAAAGTGGAGTCTTGAGGGTTTTTCAAGAATATCATGTCATCAGCAAATAGTGATAGTTTTACTTTTTTTTTTTTTTCTAATGTGGATTCCCTTTATTTCTTTTGCTTACCTAACTGCTCTAGCCAGGATTTCTACTGCTAGGCTGAATAACTGTGTGGAGAGTGGATATCCTTGTCTTGTACCTGATTTTTGAAGAAAAGCTGTCAGCATTTCATCAATGAGCATTAAGTTAGCTGTGGGTATGTCATATATGACCTTTTTATGTTGAATTACATTCTTTTGCCCCCTATTGAGAGCTTTTATCATAGGTAGATATTGACTCATATTAAATGCTTTCTCTGAATCTGTTGATATGATCATGATTTTATCCTTCCTGTGTTGATGTGCTATATTATATTAATTGATTTACAGATTCTGAACCATCTTTGCATCTCTGGAACAAATTCCACTTGATCAAGATATATGATCCTTTTATTTTTAACTTCTATATTCTATTATCACTGTTCATTATTCTAGCAAAGTCTTATTTCCTTACTGGCCCTACCTTCCTATTTCTGAGAGAATTACACAGTTCCGTGGAGAATTTTTAGGATGCAGTTATATCATTGTCACCCCACAGTCACATGTTCAAGCAGTAATTGGAGATAGAGGACATGGCATAAAAGGTCCTTCTAAGCATACTACCCCACCATCAATGTCTAATTTCTTTTCATACTTTGCTTTTACCATAATTATTATTTGTGCAACTGTGATCAAGCAAATTCACTTTTATTTCAGAATTATATGAACTTTTGAAGCTCTTAAGTAGTTAATAAAAGCAGGATCAGACAACTAAGAATGAGTAACTCTACTTGAAAGAGGTGAAAAGATAGGCAGTAGGAGAAAAAGGCTGTCATACAAACACTGAGAGAATATAGGTGGCCATTAATTTGATCCTGCGCCCTCTTTTGATTCTTTGTAGTCTCACTGTTCTCCCCATCCCAAGGAATGTCACTAAAGCAAGGAAGAACTAGGTCTGGCAGAAGGAATCAGAATCTGTTGTCACCTATGAAGCATTTATTCCCACACTCTCACTCACCCTATGCCTTTCTTTTCTTACTAACAGAATATGACTTGTGTATATCAATTAGGCAACAATGTGCCCATGAAAGCAGGACCTTCACTCTAGCCTGGAAACAAAACATGATTGATCAATTACTGAAACTTATTCTTCTTTGCTAGTGGAAAAATTAGAATTATGGGAGGTCTATTAAGCCCTGAGAGGGAATGTTTTCTTCTTTCATAATAAGTATTATGGAAAAAGGACCATTTTCTATGCTATCTTTTCTTCTTGCTCAGTTTGCTAGTAGTTTGAGATGATGCATCATGCCACAGGAATCACAGAACTATAAAGAGACAAAGTTCAAGAGAATCACAGACCCTAACATCAGTGACCTAGCTACTAGTACAAATGCTTGACCACCTTCATTATTTCTTAAGGAAATAATTTTTCTAAAGAAAATTTAAAAAGACTTTCTTATTTAAGCCACTTAGGTATTCAGTCAGTTGCAGATAAAAGTGCTAATAGTTTGTTTTTAAGATTCTGAGTAATAGTAATCAATAGGCTGATCTCTAAATATTTTGCTTTCCTAGGAAACAGACATCAGCTCTCACCAAAGGGTCCTGCAATCCTGAGGCCAGCCAAAGGGTTAAAGGGAGTCAGTGCTGCTCCCAAGGCTCTGATCCAAACTGGAATTGGTCTGTCTTGATCGGCAAGGTCTGGTCGCTCAGGAAAACCCCAAGGTTCCACTAAAATGAGATGATTAACCCTGTTTGGGAAAGAACAGATTTTTAAGTTCCTTTGACAAATTCATGTCAGGACTATAAAGAATATGACTTACACAAAATGAAGGTAGAATAAAACATTTTAAAAATCTTCACACTAAAGACTAATGGTTGAACAGGTTACAGCATGCTTCCACTACACATAAACTTTTAAGATCTGGAAGGATTTGAGAGGGAGATGATAAAAAGAGGGCTTTGTTTACAATATGCATAAATGTGGATAGTAAAGGAGCTGTGTGACTACTCTTGAAAATCAAGACAGCATTTGTTGTTTAAACTAGTGGGAATGATATAGATCACTGACCACTCAGAAAAATCCAATGATTCATGTATCTCAAGACTAATACTGTAGAAATGAATAAGGATTAACATTATATTCATGAAATAACTTTGGACATTAACAATAGCTACTATCCATGTACTGTCATACTAAAAATTTAAGAGACATTAGAACTTTAAGTGAGTCCAAAGGGATTTCAATGAACTTCTCACAAATATAAGGATGTAGGTTAAAATTCTGCCCCTATGTTTGGGATTCTAGTTTGGTAAACAGAACACACCTCCCCTACATATGAATGCAGCATAGGTTATACCTAATCTCTTCATAATTTTCTTCCTTACTGACTAAAGGGACAAAAGTCTGTTCAATTGCATATAAGATTGCTTCATATCACTAATAGTTTTCATTTTTCCATCTTATAAAACCTCTTTCTAATGAGGGAAACCAGTATTATCAGCAACACTTCCCATGTGGCTGCATCAAGGTATTATATATCGCAAAGATCTCAAACAAAGCTTAAGGTAATTCTGCCACAAGATATTTAGCTGTAACTAAGACAACCAACAAATCCTAGCAAAAACCTCCCAAGAATGAACTAATAATGATTCTATGGTTCCTTTCCTAAGTCATGATTGAAATAGAAAGGTAAAGAAACCAGAATATGCACACAGATGGCTATTGTTGTTGATATAAATGTTTTCATATTTTTGTCAACACAGATAAGGATGAATTAGTAACAAGGTCTTTACTTTGACTGCATTTTTTCAAACAGAAAGCTTCAGAGCATGGATCTGCAGCACAGCAAAGCCTTTGGAAAATATTCAGCCCAGTCATTTCATCTCACAGATGAGAAGCTGAACTGCACTATGTGATTTATCCCAGGACACAAAGCTAATTAACATAGAACTAGGGCTAAAACCTGTATTTCCTTGACTTGAAGATACTAACAAATGCCAAAATAAGCTACTAGGCAAAAGGTTCTCCCTCCTAACAACAGGTCAAGTAACATAGAACAACTATATCAGTAAAGGTAAAGCTTAAGTCTGGACAATCCTAATATTATACTCTAGATGTCATTAACATCAAGAATATTTGTAGACTGTACCTATGAATCTGTATAGGGAGATTTCCATATACTTAGGATGACTTCACAGCTTAAAAGTTATATGAAACTATTTTCTAACAGTTTATGGGAAGGGGGACAGAAATGAGGTTTCTTGTTTGTGTGTTTGTTTTTCAATGACAGAAACTATATCCAAAATTCCACTTGTTAAAAATAGGCCATAGTGAGATAAAAAGGTCACTCTGATATACAGAGAGGGGTAGAGATGTCAGAAATATGAATGTTAGGAAACATTCAGTATTATACTACTGACTTACCTCCTAAAGAGAAAAATGAACTCTTTATTAAAACCTATTCTAAACTAGTAATAAATTTTTTGTTAAAATGTTTATAGGAACTTGTCCAGTTTGTTCCAGTTTCTTACTGACATATTAATTCAAGGAGGAAAGGATAAAGAAAAACTTGAGGGATGGAAAATCACATCTACCTCCAGTTAAGTGATCGTTTTGTTTTGCCTTAGTTTTGGTTTGCCTTGTGTAATAAGACCTTCAAAACATCATACTTAGGTAAAAATTCCAGTTTAGCAAGTTATGCCAAGTATATATAATAGAGCAGATGACTCATTATTATTTTTTTTGACAATAAAAAAAACTGCCCCACAGTTGTTTAATCCTGTGTCTTTAGCCTAATATAATGCCTGGCACAATATAAGTGTTTGAAATATTTAGAGCATTATGCCTTCTCACATTTTCTTTTGGTCACTGTTTATAAGAATATATAATTTTTAGGAAATAAAATTATAGAGTAGGTATATGAGTTAATCCAGTGTGAATTTTCCTGGTTCTCTAGATGACATTAGAACATCACTATTATTTCTCTATTACTCTTGCATCAGTCACTAGTAAAATTCACTTAGAGAGTCAGAGATAGTCTGTTTTTAATAAAATATATAATTTGAAATTGAAAAATATATCACATAAAAGTATATTACTACAAAAAACTTTTGTTTCAGACATACACATATATAGTTCTTATGGAGGTTTATGGCCAATTTTGAAAAAATTTTAAAGGCTCTGCAACACTATTTAAACTGTAGTTACATATAATTTGCTTCCATTACAGGTAAAAGGTCTCAGAAAATAATTATTGCTTATATTCAATTATAAAGATTTTAAATGAAATAGACCATGCAAAGCACTTAGGTTTGTGGTTATCAAATAGTATCCAATAAATGTCAACTAGCTATAGTAGCAAAAATTGAAAGATTATTGGAGAATAATTTATTCTAAAAACATGAGATGACAGTGGCTAGAGCCACATGAACAACAAGTAGTTTAACTTTTATTCTACAGGAAAGTCTTATCACAGACTCTGGCTTACATGTCATTACATCCTCGACCTGTAAGAGCTTTCTCAGGCTCTCAGATAGTAAAAGGATTATACTTATTTGATTGGAGTGATTTGGTTTTACGGCATACCTAACCTGTTATAATAACCAAGACTACACCTCTACTATTCCATGGAGGATGGTCTGATGGGATTGTTAGTTCACATATAAAGGTGAGAAATGGGTCCAGCTAGATGACATACGTGAGTCTATCAGATACTCACATGTGTGAGTCTACCAGAAACAGATTCAAACTACAGGAAAAATAATGAACCAGCAGAGTAGGAAGAACAGATCATCCCATCACTTTCAAAACATAAAGAAGCATTCTTCTCTAGGTTAGTCATTAGAGTAGGTCTTGAGTTTGAAGATGGTGAGAAAATGACAGCCTAAAAGGTAAAGCGGGAGATATCACCTGCTCTGATGTGCTGGGATGGTGAGCACAAACGCAGGAATACATAAACTTAACTTGGACAGATTAAAATCACCTCACACCAATAAGAATGGCCCATATATACATATAGCCAGAATATGGAAACAACCCGAATGCCCAAAACGAAGACAAATGGATCAGAATTGTGGTATATTTCCACAACAGAATATTTATTATTCAGCCCTCAAAAAAGACAAATTTGATGCATTTGTGATAGCATGGATGGACCTAGAAGGACTCTTGCTAGCAGAAATAAGCCAGAAAGAAAAGGAGAAAAACTAGATGATCTCATCTTTATGTGGGATATAGGGAAAACAAACAAAAGGTCAAGAAAAAGTTAAAACTAACAAACTGACAGCAGAACTAAAGCAAGGGAGAGTGAAAGTAGGGAAAGGATGAGCACAAGGGATTATAATGACAGTTTATGGGTGACAAGGTGGTGGTAGAATCTCAGGATATACAACAATGTAAAAAATATATATATATATATATACATGTGCAATCAATTAAAAAATAAAAAAGGAAAAAAATTTAAAAATAAAAATGTATGCTGACTATGGCATCTGTTAAGTAATGACGGGTGGGGGGGTAACAGACTAATACATTAAAAAAAATCTAAGAGGACAAATGATTAAAAGTCAACAACTGTGTGGAAATCATGTAATTAAGAGGAATGATCAGACTCAGAACCAAAGAGCATAAAGGAATCTATAGGACCTCTTTATGGAAAACAGAAAGGAATAAGGAAAAAGACCATAAGGAACTCTAGCCAGTGCACAAATGATGCATTCCCAAGTTGAAATTAGCCCTAGGTCTTTACATCGACTTGCTGGAGGGAAAATGGGGCAAATCCAGGGAACTATAAACCAAGTAATTCTAACTTCATGTCAGTAAAACAGCCATTCTTCTAGACAAGAATGGACAAGAAATGCTCAGATGGACAAGAAATGCTCAGCCCAGAATTTCCAGAAAGGAAATGCTGGTAGTCGGAAAGAAAGCCTGCCAAGATCAAAAGTCTGAAAACCTTTTAGTGGAGAAGAGCATATCACTTGTAATCTATCTCATTTTAATTGAATCTCTTTGCTAAACATATTCTAAGTGGATGAAAGTCTCTACGGTGTTGTTTGTCTTAGTTTTAAACAAATGCCTATAAATACAATCTTGTATGGGGTCCTGATCAATAGGGGGCAGAAGAAAAATAAAAGAAAGGAGGTAGTATATTTGGCCATTACAGCTGCCTTACTCTACTCTCCATCAATTCCCATAATTAAAGCAATTGACCAGACACTGCATGGTGAAGAATTTGCAGAACGGCAGCCCAAGAATCCTCAACACAGTGAGTGACCATATACAGCACATTATTCTAAAAGTGAAATTACAGAGGGAAACTCCATTTATTACATATCATGGTAAAGGAAGGCTGTGTCTTCCTTTCAGTCTTCATCCACTAGATAATTCATAACTTGTCTGCTCACTAGTCACAATGACACTGACTTTTCAAGGCATCCACACCTAGCATATGTGTTGCATGAGATCTTGTGGTGATCTAGTAAGCACACCTGCATGACTGACTGGGCCACTGAGAACACTCGTAGATAAGAAACAGGCACCGTTTCCAAGGGAAGTCCACTACACTGGGTTAATTGGTAGTCTCCTTGGTTGAGTCACTCCCTACTTCCTGCTCCCTACTCCCTTTTTCCTTGTCCCTTTTCCCTGTCCTTGAACATCCTATCCTTTCAGACTTGTAGAAAATAATGAACTAACCAATTAACAACAAACTAGTTAATGAAAAAACATGTCAGTTTTCACCCTTCCTTTGAATTCTGTAATTATAAAAGATACTGTCAAACAATAAACTTTGCTGCATGCCTGCTTTCAGTGTGCAGTCATTCTTTATGACAGGGAAAGAACAAAGAGGGCCTGAAGTTCCCATCTGGTCTATCCTGCACTTTATGTGCCCAGACCCAGGTTCACTAGAGACCCACAACAGAACCTTTGCAATTTTTGTCTCACTGCCCAAAATGCTCTCCAGCTCCTCTCCATGGCGTTGACCTCAACTCAAGTCTGTTTCTCCCAAGAGTTCTCACAGCACGCTCACCTTCCTTTACAGCATTCATCACAGCTATCATGCAATTTATGTGCTTATTTATATTTCTTCCCCCAATACACCGTAAGCCTTGTAAGCACAGTTACTCAACATGATTTAAACACAGTCAACCTGCTTGAGTATGTTGGAGTATTTCATTCATAATCAATATTTCAAAGGAGGAATCATTCAGGTAATTTTACATTAAGTATCACAATTGCTGAATGCTGAATTTTTCAGTATGAAGAATATGGGATCATTGACACAAGTCAGACTATAAAACAACTTTTATGGACAGAGGTACTCTGCTGCTCACAGAAATAGAGCTGACTGGCCTAATATATTGAAAACTGAAAAATTGATCAGTTTTGTGTTTGGCATAAGAATTCTTCTTAAATATGTACACTTAACTAGGCATTTCCACTCTTCTCAAACTGTCCTAAAAAAATAATTAAAAGGGGGAAAAAGGAAAGATTATATTTGTCATACTTGAGTAGGCAAAGAAAAAAGTATCTCAGGATCCATTAGGAGAATGAGAGGATGTACAGTGAGTCAAGATTACTGAATCTCATTTGGTCTCTGTTATACCATTTTTCCCCTTTTGTTTCACATTCCCAGTCACCAACAATCTTTTTGAAACTCAAAGATTTAATCTCATACAGCATAATAAGAATGGTGCTTCAACAAAGGAGTCAGGATAGCAGCACCATGCAACTGACTGCCAAGACGTTTTCATACATGCTCAGATTAACGACCCACTGTAAAGGTAGCCCTGGAAATCTAAGCAGCATGGGCCATGAAGTCCCAGGAGGGCAGATGCCACCCAAGAAAAAGACACTGCACCAGAAAAGGGAAGATACCAATGGGCCAATCACTGACAATGCAAGGAGAGGGAAGTGGTAGCGACTGGAGAGGGGGAGGAGGGAAGAATGACTGGCCAAAACTATACAAACATGACTGAGGTTGTATCAAGAAAAGAAAATTTAAAAAAAAAAAGAATGAATAAATAAATAAATAAAAGCTGACCAGGGTACACTGCGGGGGGACGGGGAGCGGTGGGAAGGGGGGGGAAGAATGGTGTTTGTAGGAGAGGCTCTACAGGCAATAATATGGGAAATCTTTGTAGATCCCTTGATTGTGTTGCAAACTTAAATCTGCTCTAGAAAATAAGTCTTAAAAATAAAGGTACTTGGATCAAGTGAAAGTTGGATAAGAGATTATTTAGAGTAGGTAGTTCTTTCCTTGCTTAGCTGATACCAAATAAACCACTGTTAAAGCAGAGGAATTTTGTGTGTGCCCACAAAGAAGCTTTTCTGGCCCTAGTAAAGCATTTCAAATCACAGAGACAGTGGCCCTGACAAGCATTCCATCTACTTAGTACAAGAGCAACTTGAAAAAAGCAGCTTAACACTGAATCTCACTAATACAAGACTTGTCATTATTATGAACACTTAACACTTTGCAGTAATCAATGTTTACATCTGGGATCTGTAAGTGTAGCGAACAGTTCTATTAACCATAACATCTGATCATCTATGAAATTTGCATTAATTTCTCCAGTCAGGGTTAAGCAGGAACATCTTTTAGATTAGAAATTTTAACAAAAATGAGGAACATTTATAGTAATCTGAATAAACATGTGGACAGTGAGAACCATCTGCAACAAAAGAGATGATGCACCACAGCAAACAATGCAGACATTCTTAATTACCTCTTTCCTCCTCATTAAAAGAAAAGTACTTTTGAAAAAGCCAACAAGGAGGAGAAGTTAAGAGACCAAAAATCTGTTAACTCCTGCCTTCCCATACTATGTTACAGGAGGTGCCATTTGATCTATATTTATTAATCATGTGAAATATGCATGTGTATATTTTTAAAAACATTCTCACTGACATCTTTTCCTTATACATACACACACAAAAAAATCGCAGTTTTACTTCTACTATTCTTTTTTATAAGATACTAACTTAAGACAGAAATTAACTGCTAAAAAACATAAAACTAAACTCTTTCCTTGTTTAGACTCTCATCAGAAAGCTGTTTTTCTCCCATTAAGAAACAGAAAATGTGTAATATAACCAGAGTCAATCTCTTGGTGCTTTTATGCAAGATGGAAAGAGAAAGCAGACAAAGAACATAAAATTGTAAACTGAAATGTGAATTTAGCTTACAATTCTCTTTTTTAGATTAATCGTACTTACTGGGTACCCACTATGCACCAAGCAGTTTTCCTGATTGGATTTCATGAAAATCCAGAGAACATCATTATTTTAAAATTATGTAATGACTAATAACTTAAGTTTTGTGTTAATGGGCTTGACTATTCAACCATTTTGTAGAGTTCCACTCAATATTTGGTATCAGTCAATTAAATTTAAGCTTGCTAATTATTTTAAGTAGTCTCAGATTCATGTATTGCTAATGCTTAGTGGTTCCTGGTTGCTGACACAGTACTTTAGTTTTATTTCCAGCATTAGGTGCAAATATTCGAAATCATTTACCAGTCCAATGTAGGTATCACTGGCTTTGTTTTAGATCCCTGTTCTGTCCTCAAAGCCATTCAAAATTTGTTATTCTTCTCTCTTTTAATCATTCCCTCTTGATTTATTGAAGACCCTTAATTTGTTCAGAGCATTTCACAACTGCAAATGGCAATTTCATCACCTGACCTAAATAGAGTCGTGAAGGGTCAGGATTCTAAAAGTGTAGGGATCTCATGACCAGAATCTAGCCCACAGAATTCCATGTCACATCTTCAGGGAAAAATACCACAAGATAGACATAATAAACATGTGCTAAAAAACAAAAAAAGCCCAATTCCTACAAATAGACCTTTGTTTTGTACAAGTAGCGTATTTTCCTACAAATACAGGCAGGCTTCTGTCACAAAGCATAGATCACAATAAAAGATGGCAACAAATAAAAAAGCCAACAAGAAAAGAAAATTTATATTTCTTTTGAAAAATGAGATCTTCTGGTTGACAAAATTATTACTATCTAGCACACATAGAATAATGAGCTGGAAAAAAATCAAGTATAAATGCTGAAATTTGGATAAAACTGCAGTAAACTTTCTCTATTAGAGAAAAGGTTGACTGTTTTAAAGGAAGGAAAACTCAGGTGCACAAGTCTCCTGGCTTTGCCTGTCAAATTCTGTATCAACAATACACCTGGAGTTATTCAATAGAATAGCCTCACAGGCGCATACACTCACTTTGAAAGTGAATATCATCCATGTCCAATCCATTCAAACTTCAACATCAAAGTCAGTTGTAGTTTTGGATTTAAAAATGAGTATATGGAAGAACATACTGGCAACACAAAAATTCCTAATTTTTTTTTTTTGGTTTCTTTCCCCCAAAATAAACAACCTAAAAATGATCTCTTCTTAGCATTCAAATGTGACTTCCCCCCAGAGAACCAACGTAAACAGTAAGAAATATTCTAAGTATATAAGGCAAAGAAAAGCAATGCCACAAAGATTTCAAAGCAAACATTCATCAATTCAATGACTCTGAAAAATAATTCTAAACAATAAAGTTAGGGCACAGTACACACACACACACACACACACACACACACACACATATATGTTAAAAATAAATATTCTCTAAGATAAACTAAGCAGATGTATTTTCTGTAGTTTTGCTCTAAGTCACAAAGATAGTACACTAATGCTCTCCCAGCTTCTAACCTTCTGGTTACCCATGACAGTTTACCATAATCTGGAAAACATAAAGAAAAGTCTGCTGGATATGAAAGTCTTAAGAATAGTAACAAGCAGTGGCACCACAGTAATTACTGTATACATTTTAAGTTTAACAAATACAGTCCTTTCTCAAAGTTTTTATATTGTGAAACATGTAACAATGATGTCTGTTATGAAACTGGTCATTTGTTGTAGCTATTTGTCTATAAGGTTCTTTAAGAGAATGTCTGTTTTGTGAAACTCAAAACACCAAAAATTCACTGAGACAGGAGTAGGATATGACTAGAGGCTAACACTGGGGTACCTTTGTTCTGTTGCCATCACTTACCTTGATGGGTACTTCAGTGAGTAAGCAGCAGCCAAAAACCCACCCAGGTTGTGCCCAAGCAAGATCATTTTGTTCAATCCTAGAGCACATCGCCACTCTTCAATGGATTCCACAAACTGATTCTCTACTTCTTCTGCATCACTGTCAAATCTGGGTCTACTACTTCGTCCAAAGCCCAACAGGTCAAAAGCATAGACAGGTCTGTTAGTGCAAAGATCTTCAAAATTCAGTGCCCAAAGTCCCAGACCTCCTCCAAAACCATGGAGAAGGACAAGTGGAGTCTTATTTGAAATATTATGAGAGAACTTCAGTGTCCATATTTTATTTCCATTAGATATATGAACAGGTTCTTTTTTGTATGTGTCAGGAACACCTAATAAAAACACACGAGAAAATTTGCTTAGCCTCATAGCTTCTAAGATGGGAAATATTTTCAAAGCAATCATAAATCTAGAAACTACCTGATATCCATTCATATGACGTTAGCCTGTATATCAACTTTATTCTTTAAAAGTACACATCTTATTGACACAATTCTTAATTACCTTATTTTACATCTAAGTGGGAAAATCTATCTCAAACAAATCTCAAAGACTTGTGCCAAGGTATTTTGTCAAGTCATGTTAGCTCTTTGGACTTTTTTACACATCTGTTAAATGAAAGTACTACACCCCTAAAACTGGAGAGGAACTTAGTGTTCTCTGAACCTATTACTTTAAGTTTTCTAACAGACAAGAATAAAAGAACATTTAATTTGTAGAGCAATTGAAAGACTAAACATTGAAGAGTGAAATTAGACTCAAAGGAAATAGTTTTTTTCCAAAAGGTAATCATGAATTTAGGGAAGGATTAACAGTATCTGTGGTAAATGCATAACTGAAATCTTAAATCATTTCAAAGTTTAGTAGAAAGATGGTGGTAGATATGGTGGAAACACCACAGCATGAAGCGCCAGGTGGTCTTATGTCAAATAATCTCCCATGAAAAATGGTCATAATTTTATAAATAAAAATCACTTACTGTGGGGCAAACTAAGTCTCCTAAAAATGACAAAAGATGAAATATGAAGTTAATTTTCACGGAATCATCTCTGAATTATGTACATTCACCCGCAGTGCCTATGAGTTTCTGCCCTTCAGCCAAAGAAACAACTCAAGTTTATACCTACATAATGGCAACAAAGAGGAATCTCAGTTGATACGGAATTTTAAAGAGTTCATGCCATGTACTGGGGAGAAACACTAGAAACAAAAAGATGGGGGTTTTTTTTTGTGTTCATTAGAAACAAAAAAATGTTTGTATACTACTGTAAATGTAGAATGAAAGATTTGTATTACAACCAAAAGGAATTCTAAGGATTATCTGACCCCTTCATTTCACAGAGGGGGAATAAAAAACAGAAAGCACAGGAAAGAGACTTGTCCAAGGTCCTGTAACCAACCACCTGGGAGACCTGAGATAGACCAGGTCAAGGGTTCTAGTACAGTATTTGTTTCACTATACAGTGTTGCCTGTTCTGGAACATAAAGAGTCTATTTTCAGAGTGTAGTCTGTGGACACCTGAGGTGTCCCCAAGATGCTTTTAGGAGGCTATTTTTATAGTAATACTAAAACTTTGTTTCCTTTTTCACTGTCATTTTCTGATGGGTATCCAATGGAGTCTTCCAGAGATCACATGCTATGTGATTATCAATATTCTGAATGCTGAAGCTGATATGAGAACCAGGCTACTTTATATTAAGTCAGACATTAAAACAATATGTGAACATGTAAACAATGCTACTCTTCTACACTACATTACTATTTGGAAAATAATTATTTTTAGGAAACATGTTATTTTTAACATTAATGGATTTATTACTATTACTTAAAAATAAATTAATTGTTCTAAATTATCAGCTTTTTCACCTAATATGGTAAATATCAAAAGTTATAACCCATAAACAAAGCTCCTTGCAGTCCTTACTATTTAAGAGTTTAACAAGAAGCCAAGACCAAAGAATTTGACAATCCCTGTCACCTCACATTTATGGCCTTGCTGATGATCTGGAAAAGGAAAAATGATTCTTTCGTGACCAAAATCAACATTCCACAGAATTTTATATCCAGTTTCAGGGCAATGTAATACCATGGGCCTATTTTAGTAAAATAGCTCAGCTAACTTAAAAGAAGAAAACCTTACATTTTAAAATTTTCTCTTCAGCTTCTTTAAGGTGTAACGTGGATGTAGGGCACCAAGTGGGAAGCCAACCAGTTAGCCATCCTGACCTAGAGCATCAAAAACAAAATACAAACAGTTAAATTGGGTTTTCTCAAATCCCAATTGCTACATACAGAGAAGAAAACCAGGATAGGGAACCTATTGTCTGTGTAATAGTTAAGATACCTATATATGAGAAACTAATTTTGCACAAATTTTGTATGAATTATTGTGGGACAGTCTTGAGATACAGATATTTAATTTTAATACCTACTAGTAGGTAATCAAAGTCCATTTTACCTTCATGGATAGTGAGAGTCCAAATAATAGAAAAAACTAAAGTGGGCAGAAGAGAAAAAAAGAGGTGTTTCCCCATCCCACTATAAGACAGTGGGTATCAGTAAAAGTTATAAAAATTTTAAAAAGTTAAATGCCATGAGTAGTTTCATTTCAATGGTAGGCACATGGCACTATTAAAATACATCCAGTATAAGGGTTGAGAGAAGAGAACTCTTACTAAAATCTCTAGGATAGGAGAAGAAACGTATCCCTAAAATAAATCTGCCTAGGTTGAACTGGTTAACTGATAATGGGAAAACTTCAGGTTCCAGGAAACAGTAAATTAAAAGAATGATGCAGGCATCTCGCAGAATACTGCTGAATAAAGAGAACAAAGAGAGAAGGTCTAAAGCAATAGGTTGAGGAAGTATGGGGAGGCTGGAAATGATTCTTTTGCTAACAGCCTGGTTGGTGGAGAGCTATCAATTTCTGACAGGACAGCAGATGACAGGTTTTTCATCACAGATTAATCTGAGATAATGCAGCCTGTCAGCAGACACCTGACAATTAGCAAGTATTTAACACTAAGCCACTATTATTTAAAGTGAAAACTTTCTGATAGAAGAGAAAATGAATAAGAGAAACCAAATATTGCAGATGAAACCAAAGATTTCCAAATATCCCAAACCAAAGAGAAACCGAATATTTTCAGATGAAAAGTATGGTTATCAATGAAGGCTTTGGCATGAGATGGAGACAAGAAACAAAGCTAGGACTATTTTAAAGTAAATCATGTTAAGGAACATACATAAACTTACAATTACAAGATGAGAAAGTTCTAGAGATCTAATGTAATAGCACCATGGATATGTCAGCAATGTATACTTCAAAACTGCTAAAAGACTAGATCTTAAATGCCTTTGCCACACACACAAAATCATGAGTTATATAACTTGAGACAGCTGTTAGCTAAAGCTGAATGGTAATGATATTGCAATAAATTAATGTATCTTACCAGCATGTGGTACACTTTAAGGATATACATGTTATATGTAAATTACAACTAATGAACATCTACTATATATAAATAAATATCTCAAAATAAATAGCAAAAAAAAAACAACCCTCATAATAGTGAACTATTATATGATAAAAATTAATCCAGTCTATAAATTTTGTTGATCAATTATAATCTATGAGGAAGTATTTTAACCATTTGGAACAAAAATCAGTTACCAAAGATGAGAGTGATTAGATCAGGAAATTGCTTTTGAATTGAATCTTTAGAAAAGAATGGAGTTACTGCAAAAGGTGGAGTGGTCCTCAGGCACTCCCAGTGAAGGAAAGGGCATAATGTGTATTCTGAATAACTGCATTGTTTTTAGTGGCTGTAGTGATAATTTGTCCAAATTTGATGACTTAAAACAAGAGAAATTTATTCTATCACAATTCCAGAGAGAAGTTTGAAACAAGTATCACTGGTCTGAAATTAGGACAGCAGCAGGGCCACACTCCCAACAGAGGCTCTATGCAAAAGCCTATTCCTTGCTTCTGGGTTCTGGGGACTGGTGCTGTTCTTACTCTGCAGCATTGTCATTCTTGTTATCTACGTCCATCACCACTGCCTTCTCTCCTCTCTGCATCTGTAAAGTTCTTCTGCCCTTCATTATACGCACACTAGTGAATACATTTAAGGCCCATTAGGACCATTTCACAATTTCTGAAACTTGTTTTTTAAACTCTTATTAAAGCAATATTTATTTAAAACATTATAGAGCTCTTTGGTGTATAGTATCATAATTCAACATCTGTATATATTATGATCACCACCGAAAGTCTAGTTTCTACCCAGCATGACCACAGAAATAGTCCCCTTTACCCCTTTACCTCTGGGGTAAACACACATTGTAACCATTTTGTTCTTACAACCTAAAAGTTTGATTTTGTTTTCTTTGTTCCTTTGTCTTGTTTCTTTCCACACAGAATGAAGTCATACAGTATTTATCTTTCTCTGTTTGATCTATTTCACTTAGCATTAATATCCTCTAGGTTCATCCATTTTGTTGCAAATGGCAAAACTTTATCTCTTTTCATAGCTGAGTAGTATTCTATTGTATATATTGCTTATATATACACCACATCTTTATCAAATCCTTCACTGGTGAGTACTTAGGTTGTTTCCAGGTCTTGGCTACTGGAAATAATGGTGCAATGATGCATAGATATACCTCTTTGAATTTTTGTTCTCCTATTTTTTCAGGTTAATATCCAGAAGCAGAATAGCTGGAAAATATGGCATTTCTGTTCTTAATTTTTTTTGAGGAATCGCCATATTGTTTGCCATACTGGTTTCACCAGTTTACATTCCTACCAACACTATATGGAGAGTTCCCTTTTTCCACATGATCACCAACACTGCTCATATCTTTTTCATATGTCATTGCTACAAGTAGATGATGATATCTCCCTATATTTTTGATTTGCATTTTCCTACTGCTAACTGATGAACATTTCTCATGTACCTGCTGGCCATCTGTATGTCTATTCATACATACATACATATTTGGAGAAATGTCTATTCAGATTCTCTACCAATTTTTTAATTAGGCTGTTTCTTTCAGGTTGATTTATCTCACAATTTTTACTGCATTTAAAAATCCATAAAGACTTGCCCATGTAAAGTAATACTCAGAGGTTCCAAGATTAGAATTTGACCATTAATCCTAGGTGACCATTATCTTTAGGGATTATTACCATAAAATGGACATTCAATAAATAGGTGGTATCATACTAATGACAACAATAACAATGATTCACAATTATGTGGTGCTAATTAGAAAACAATTCCTAAAGCAAGAATTTTAACTAAGGTTCAGAAGGAGTTCAAAGACTGTATTACTCTTTGTCTCAAAGGTAAGGTTTCTGCTAGTTAACCTATAAAGGGAAACTGTCTTTTCCAAGTCTTTCACCTGGTACTCTAAGATCGTTTTTGTCCCTAGTCTCTAGCTATACAGTATTTCCTGTACTTTTGTTTCCTGGTCCTGAATATCCTTGCACTGTGTAGTGCATTTCTCCTGTGCCATTTCTCCTTCATTTAATACTTCATTATATTTCCTATTAAATTCATTAGATTTTATTCTCCCTTTGCCCACATACCCAAACAGGGTAAGATCAAGACAGCAAGACAGCATCTTATACTGAAGCTCTATTTTCCTTACTTCTAAAGCTGTGTTATAAAGTTCCATTTACTTATCAGCATCCTCACTGAATTGTGATTAAGAACTTTATGTTTACCACTGCATTCTTAGTTTCCATTCCAGTACCTGGCACATTAACATGCATTGATAATATGAATGAATAGTTACTGCTTCTTCTGAAATATGCTGGTTGCAGGGAATTACACATGAATAATATGAGAATTTTCTGATAGTGAAGTTCTTTCCTAAAAAGAAACTGGATTACTGTAGGGAACATATAAAAACTACCCCTACATAGGTTTCCCAGACCATCTCGGAAGTGTGAAAGTTAGCATGAACCAGAGAAGGATGGAACCTGGAAGATAACAAACGACCACATTAATTAAAATTTACATATGATAACTTTATCTGAGACAACTTTGGGTTGCTCGAAACTTGTGTGTTAAAATTTGGACTCTGTGATAACTTTTGCTTGCCCTAAACTTGTATGACAGGTGTGTACTGGACTCTGTATGATAAATTTGGGTGGCTCTGAAATCGTAAGATAACTTGCACCCACCCCCCTGTGATAAGCAGACAGAGTGGTACATCCCCCTGTGATAAACAGACAATGCCTAAGGAATTTTCCTAGAGATTGTATTCTGTTTAAACTTGATACAGCTTTTTTTTCTTTCAAACTATTGTGAGCATGTGAGTCTGTGATAAGCGTATTTACATGAAGTGGTAGAGTGGTGTAGTATTAACAGCCAGTCACCAGCAAAAAAGGGGTTAATAACTCAATGTCAGTACTCTCAACAGTGGGTTGGGAGTGACTAAGGGTAAAGGCTAAAGCAGGAGTGGCAAAAATTGCCACTTTGCTTTCCTTTCCGCAGGTCCCTGCACCATTCTCTGCGGCTCCTTTGAAGTCGGGATCTTGACTTCAGAGAAAAGATCCAAAACTCATCATTAAGACTTGAACCTTAAAGCTACCTTTGCCTGCGGTCACCACCACTGTTGTCACCACCACCCATGCTACTGCCTGTGCCATGCCATGCCGCTATCACACCCGAAGTAGAAAACCGAATAGCGAACGAATGCTGCAGGACCACACAGCAGGACCGCACCGCACAGTACACTTCGCTGATGTAACAGCCTGGACATGGATTAGCATTCATCGCACCCAAGCTCCGAGGGCCCACGGTACACCACTCCCTAGCTTTCATTTTCATTGTGTATTAAAGGAGGTATGCTGGTGACATGAAAGGTATAGGAATAGTGATAGGTGTTTGTTATTTTAATGCTAATGATATTTGTGGTTAAACATTTATCTAGCAATAAAGTTTGTTAGAATCAAATTTTGTGCAGTGCAATGGTCGCCTATGTCTCTGCTCATGACAGTTACACATGTCTAAATTCAGCAAATGAACACTTAATGTTTAAGTAGTCCATCATAATAAAATTTTACATAAAGACAAAATTAAACAGACTGGATTTGAAAATTAGTTGTAAAGAAGGTATACAAAGGATTCATAGTGTCTGTCTTAGGTGCCACCAATAATGACAGAAAACACATAGGTAAAAGTAGAGGTGAATACAGAAATGTGCTAACTTTTGCATGGGTGATCCAGTTTTTTCTAAGCTATGTCGTTTCATGCTACTAAACTTCTCTGTAGAATTTTCTGGGGATTATATATAACAGGGACTCCATAAATAATGTTTGCTGAATAATTAAGTCACTCCAAGGTATTCTTAGCACAAGTTATTCCGTTTCATACATTTTAGAAACTGACATCCTAAAATGTTAAGTACAAGGTCCAAAGACATACACTTGTAAATCAGAGACACAAAGATGTAAGCTTAATGACTTCAAAGCCCTTCCTCCTCAGGTGATTACCTTTCTTAAAATGTTTGAGGACCATGGTGTCATTACCTACAGGATAAAGTTACATTCCTTAGACCTACAATAGAAGATATGCTATTATCCATCATAGCCTACCCTCTTCCAATCTTGTTTTTTGCACATTGTATTTTTCAGTACTTCACAACTCTTCAAATTTCTATTATTACATATGCCTCTGTGGTTTTCCACCACTCTTCCCTCTGCCCCGAATGCCTTGTGTCACTTTTTTTGAGATACTGTCCCTAATTCTGATGCCAAGGGCAAAGGTCATTAATCACAATTCTGGCCCTTCATACAGATACAGTTACCACTGCAGTAGTTATTTGTTTACATACTTATCTTCCCTGTTATCTGACCCAATTCACTATGAGCGCAATAAATGCTAAATCCGTATTAAAAGGTTATTTTTATATTGCCAGTGCCAAACACACTAACTGAAAGCCATATGAAGACTTGACATTTTATATTTGTGAATTAAAGATCTTGATCATAAGACATATCAGAAGTAAATGAAGGAAGGCAGGTGAAATTCATTTCTACGGACAGAGAGCAGCTAGAGTATGATGAGTCTCAGTCCTTATATTCCCTGCTACCAGATTCAAGCTTGCATTAACAGGAAAACATGGTAAGATCACTAGTCATCCCTCATAAACGTTAAGCACAATTTATTATTAAGATGTTAAGCATAACAGAAAACATTAGTATTAGTCTATTTGTAAATACATAATTATTTACAAATTATCAAGTGAAAACAAGACTTCAACAATTAATTTTTTAATTACTTCAATTTTTCAATTGTCTAAAAAAAGCAGTTAATAGGCAAAGTAAAGAATTTCATGATGTTTCGAGTTTAAAAAAACAAAAACAAAAAAACCCTATTACTGAGCTGAGCTCTTTTATCCTTGACCATAACTGGTTATCAATGTCTATACTGGCTACAAAGATTCAACTAGTACCAACAGGAAATCATTTACAAATCAATCTCATTAATTATCTTAAATAAATATCCCACAAATCACAGCACAGTTCTTTGCCAGAGAGAATCAGAGGTCAGTACAAAAAAAGAAAAAGAAAAAGAAACAAAGAAAAATAGTAAAAGAAAAATAAAATTAAGGGGAAATGACCCATAATTTACCATTATTGCATTGCAACTGACATCATAAGCCTTTTAGGGCAAATAAAATGCAGATGTAATTTTTTCCAGTTAAAAAAAATAACATTCAAAAAAATAATTCCAAATGTGACTATCTGCTATATACATGGCACTAAAGTTTAAAATGTCCGATACCAGCCTGTAACACAGGAACTGTGCCTACTCTCATCACAAAACCAACTTTCAAAGAATAAAATTGTTTTGCCATGCATTCTGCCTCCGTGTAATGAACTTATCTCAAAGAAGAGGCAAAATAATGCTTTTCAGCTTGAAAGTCTAATGAATTACATTAAAAATTTAAGGTTCTTTAACCACAAGAGTCACAAATACATTTCAGGTTTTCATAGCAACCTTTTTCATCAAAGTAGAAATTTCATTTTAAGAGGAGTTTTCTAAAGTATACTGCAAGATCTTTATTTAACAAAAAACAGTATGGTATTTCATTTGTTTTTCATGAACTGTAAAGAAACCTATCTTCTTTTAAGACCCAAAGTTTCAGCCCAGTCAGTTTTGGCTTAGCCAGATGAGCAATTAAAAAAAAAAAGTTTTTCTATTTCATTAGTTGAGATACTCTACAGGATTCAGTGCCACGCATTTAACATGGCTCAAAGGGACAGTTCTAAAGAGTGAAAAACAGGGGTCTATCTTTCCCTTTTCCATCACTCAATTGTATGCCCTTTGTGAATTCCCAGCTCTTAGCTTGCCACTCCTATTGTTTCAACCTTGTAAAATAACCATCTAACCTCACCTCCTGTGTTTGGGGTAATTTCACTGCATCTCCCATGAAATCTTCTGCCCCTTCCAAAAGATTTCCAATGCTATTCTGTGTTGTTCTATATTTCCCGGCTCAGTAGTAGAAGACTGTACCTGTGGACATGAGACTGAAACTAAGGACACAAGACTGAAGCTAGTCAAATATCCAGTCATTCTTCTGAAGTAGCAAAACCCAAAGTGAAAATTAAGTTTATGAAGCCCCCAGTTAACAATTAACAAGACACAGGACTGCTTCCTCAAAGATAGGAAAAATAAATAGCAAGGCAAAACTTAACTTCCCTAATGTATTTAAACAGATAATCAATTGTGAACACCATCTCCATTTTTGAGATCTCTACTTCCAAAGTGTCAATCATAACATAAAGAAAAGTCATTTACCATTGAAAGTCTATCCATGACAACAGAGACCAGTTTACACCAAAAGGTTTTCTATACAGCCCCATCAGTCAGCACTGACTGACCTTATGAGTGAGGCTGAGGACTAGAGCCCTAAAGCAAATTCAAGGAAATCTTGCTATTTATAACCACTCTAACAGATCTAGAGAAAGAATCTTTTTAGTAATCAGACTTCTGAGTGAGTTTTAAAAGACTGCACTAAAGGAGGCCATTCAAGGAAAGTCAAATAATGTGTTCAAAATGAAAGTCAAATAATGTGTTAGCTTAAGAATCTATTTTTTAAGTATAAAGTTTAAAAGAGAAAACAATGAATTTTTCTCCTAATTTTTAAAAATATTATTAACATTGTACATGTAATCCATGCCATCAAAACATGAGTTTTCTGGTTGTCCCTGTTTTGTCTCTAAGACATCTGACTATCTATAGTATTACTAAACCTGAATTGCACAATCTATAAATATTGTGAAACAGTGAAAGAGGTTTCAGAGTATTCTGAAGAAAATATACAGAAGTCTGGCCAATTTCCACATACTCTTGGCCACTTAAATAACATTTCTAATTAGGTTATAAGTAAGAGGATTTCATTATATTACAATTTGTGTAAAATGGTCTCCATTCTTACACTGCTACTGTCCAAAAGGAAAAATATGTTTATTACTGCACTCTATAATCTACTCAAAGTAAAGAGAAACTTTAAGGTTTTTATTTTTATTATGAATATTCAAATTTGTTACAGGTAAGAACAAGTATATTTCTCAACAATGAATGGCCTTTCCTGGGAACTACTTCCTAAATCCTATTTTTGGAAAAGAGAAAAAGTACATTTTGTACAAAAGTATGAATTAGTCACTCATATAACATATAATTAAAATGACTAACATGCCATTTTAAATAAATGATATTTAAATGATCCAAATTATGAATAACCATTAGACGATGACAAGAAAGACCCTCTAGTATATTTTAACACATTTATTAGCATTCTTTTAACTTTCTTTAAATTTCTAACCTATAACTTTTAAAGACCCAGAGTTGAAGAATCACTGTTTTAGACAAAACCAAGTGCTATAGAATTGTTTCCTACCACATCTAACACAGAAAACCAACCATTCTGAAATCAGACGCATTATCATCAAATGTAAAGAAGTATATTAAATACACTTAGATTTACATTGCTTTACAAATTTAAGTGATGTTTCATGTTAGTTCTAAAAGAAGTTCATCCACTAATGAAAACGAAATTTTCATTATGAAAAATTCTAGGTCTTAAACTGAATATTATTTATTTATTTATTTATTCAATTTTTTTTTTTTTTTTGAGACTAGGTCTCACTATTTTTGCCCTTGGAACTGCAGGCTCACGTTGCCCAGGGTACCACAGACTCAAGCAATCCCCAGCCTCAGCTTCCCAGGTAGCTGGGATTACAGGCACATGCCACCACACCCAGCTATTTTTTTGGGACTAGGTCTCGCTACGTGGCCCCTGTGGGACTAGAACCCGGCCATGGCTTCCTAGGCTGCCACCTACAGGCATCGCCACCATGCCCAGCCTTGAATAATATATTTTTTTAAAATCATCTTTCCACACAATATTTTGATTCACAATCAGGAGTGGTAATTATAGAACCATGAGGTTTGACTAAAAAATTTCAACATTATGTTTCTGAATGGTTATTATAAATATAAGTTAATGCTTCAAGGACTCAGTCACAGATGTCTGTAATCCCAAAATGTATGATCAAAGGCCTTTTTAATCTTTTGTTAAATTCTTTCACAGGACTGAAATCTGCATTTGCTGGTCCATAACTGGCATTTTAGAGACAGTAAAGCATGGGTTGGTCCACCCAAGGTCAAGAAACAGAATCATATTCTCCAGCCTCCTCAACATAATTTAAGTCCATGATCTTAATTGCTATTGTGAAATTTAAACCTTGAATTTCTTATACATATAGCATTTGATGGTCTTTGAATATCTTTGGATGAAAAAAAAAACATTAAATAACAATCAACCTCTAGTGTTTTTTTCTTTAATCTCAATGTTTGTGCCAGCATAAATTTACAATGGTTTAAGTACTTAAGTTAATAAAAATTTATCTAAGCTTACTATTTATAATGCCCCTTAAGCTTTTATCAGGTATTTATGGAAGTCAAAAACTTTATCTTCAATGATCTAACTATTCTACAAAGCAAGGTATAAGTAGCATAAAATTTAAGAAAATACTACGAAATGCAGAGAGAAGGGAGATGACAGTCTAGGGTGAGAGGAAACAATATGAACTGAACTATGAGGAAATGGGAGGTGTGCAAAGAACATGTTTTGAGAAACAATGAAAGATACTGCTTGGCTAGAGCCCAGGGTGGAAATAAGATTCCAAAGATAGAAGGAGCTATGCTGCTTGCAAAGGGCTCTGATATCAGGGTGAGTACATATGATAAAGCACTTTGTAAGGCTGTGCTACAAACAAGATTATGTTTCCTGAGAATATAAAAGTAACTAATGAAGTAAATTGAGAGCATAGGCTCTGAATGTGTTACTAAAGTATGCAATAATACAGAAAAAGGAATAAAGTATCTAAAGCAGATGGCTCCTAGGTGGCAGTGGAATGAATGGAAAGGTAATATTGCACAAAGGTACAAATACTATGTTAGTCTGGACATGCTACATTTGAGGAATTAGGTGCAAATATTTGGTAACAATTATATTTATCATTCCAGCACTACTGCAGAGAGTTTCTTATATGGATGAGAGTCCCATTCTTTCACATACAAAATAGTTCAAGGACTGTGAGTGAACAAGAAAGAAAATAAAGATGAAGACTGAATCTTGGTGAATGATTACTTTAGAGAGTGGAAAAGGAAGAAACCCTAATAAAAGTGATTACTGCTTTGAGGTTAAAAAAAAGCAAAATGTCCTAAGAGCTAGACTGTCTGACAAAAATTTAGTAAGCGTAACTACCTTTACAGTGTCAAACACTAAAATGGACTCATGAAAAGTAAGTACTGAGAAAAATAAAAGCCCATGAGATGTGGCATTGAGGACCCCTGTGATGTTTAAGTCAGGTGACAAGGGTTTCAGAAGGGGAGATGACAACAGGAAGGAGTCACTGATGTTAGCATTCTTAGGACAATAGAGAAATTCACTCCTTTCTCTGAAAGGCAAAGTCAAATTCTAATGTAAACTCAACAGAGTGTTAGGAAACCCATGGAGAAGAAAAGGAGGGTAGAAAATTTCTCATTTAATAAGCATTTGCTTTATGATCCTATTATATAACTACTATGACCATGGCTGATTTTTTAAGCAGATAACAGCTGGCAAAATTTCTGAAAATTTAGCAATGGCTTGCTGATATAAGTTAACACTAGCAGACGAGTGCAAATCACCAATTTATAGTCTACTACGCAACTGAGCAATACAGCTTCCCTCTAAACTCTTCCAATACGTAATCATTCTCTGGGACAACCTTGCAGCAATTCACAGATGTCTAAGCTACTCCAGTTACACTTAGCTTTCTCAACTGTATTGCAACTAGAAAGGGTTAGATGTTGAAAGTCAAAAGGATCCTAAGTATGCCTGTCTTCACTAAGAGTCACAAAGAAAAGACAAGAATCATACACTCCAAAAAGCTTTCTGATGGCTATTTCATTGTTAATGTCATCTTCCCATCAAAAACTGAACCAAGTAAAAGATGTAAGAGCCAAACACTCCAAAGAAGATTCCAAATAAGGACCAGTCCCAGTGAAAGTTAACAAAGATAAAGCTCCTTATACTAAATCCTAATTAGACATGGAGAAGTAGGGAGTCAAATCCAACCCTGCTACTTGCTGGTAGGGTGCCAGTAGCTCCCCACTTAGTTACAACTGAAAAATGGGGACAGGAATACCTAGTACATAGGGTCAACCTTTGGTTTATTATGATAAACACTTTCAGGGAATACTCAGCAGGAGTAGGAACTTGCTGAGTTAGTACAGTTCAGAAAGTCATACAAGTTTGGATATAGTACATTGCTTAAGCATATGCCAAAAGTAACATCTCTGTCCTGGGACAACTGGTCAGCTGCTAAGGACTTTTTAGTATGTCCTCCAACACTTCCAGTCATCACCTGAAGCCATAAATTCTTCTCACAGCTGTTTCTGGGATTCCCTAGCTCCACAACAAGATGGAGACCAAAGAGTACATCTAAAACAGTCTCAGAAACAATAAAAGTGTTTGTTGTGATAAACTGTATAGGAACAAGATACCTGTTAGGTTCCTGCTTGTTTCCATGTGACATTCAGCATCTCACCTCAGCTTAACCAGGAAGTTCATCAACAAACCAAAACAATGGACATAGAAACAAAAGCCAAGAGCAAAACCTAGTTTCTAGTATTTCACAACTTTTACTGCCTGCTCTTTCCAAGTACCCATGACTTCAAGATATTCCACATGATCTCCTCTCACGTAAGTTATGTTACACATACAAATCCTCTATATACAATATCTCAAATAGAGTTGTTATTAAAATACATTTGAGATACAGAGGGAGCACAGAAGCTAATTTACTTGCCAACAAAAGACAGCAAGCCTTGAGAAATAAGGTAAGAATGTTCACAGCAACTTAACTTTTGCCACTATTAACTACTGTTCCTCTACAGTTTCTCTACACTGACAAGTGTAGTTAGTTACCAGTAAGTACAGTAATTTAAACTCAGTATATTTTTATATTAAAAGAGTTTCACCTTGGACATAGATATAGGTCCAATTTCCGTAAAATTTTCTACACGATTGTGTCCTCTGAGTCAGTCAGGCACGTAAGAACGTAAACACACACACACACACACACACACACACACACACACACCACAGCCCTCCAATGACGTGAGAGCACTTAGGCAGCAAAGGAAGATTTCCATTATAAAAATCACAAATTATGAACTTGCATTCTGTTCTGTGGAGTAACTGTCAACTGCTTCTGAAAACCAAAGCCTTATATCCACTCACCCAATCTCCTTTCCCTCACGTTCGGCTCTTCCCTCGACACCCCCACCTCTCTCCTGCCTTCAAGGGTGAATTTGGACTTTTCATCCCATATAGTCCCAAGAAGCGCCGCCCCTTCCTTCAGAGTTTGGAGAGGCTCGATCTGAGCGGCACTTAGGTTCTCGCCCCAAGCTGGACAGAGCACAGGCGGACCTGAAGACGACAGCCGCGGACAAAGTGACTCGGCCGTTTCCCGTGGCCGCCGGTCACCAGCCGCCCGCGAAACGGGGCAGAGTTGGGGTCCGAGGCCCTCGGTGGCCAACCACCCCGGGTCTAGATGCTGCGCCACCCCTCGCCGGCCCCGAGAAGCCGCTTACACAACTACACGGCGGTTCCTTCGATGCAGCCGAGGTCACACGAAGGCAGCCCCCGCACCCGGCGCCTACAGGGGTCAGGGCTTCTCCCCGGACGCGCGCGGAACCCGGCGAGTGAGCGGCGACCGGGCTCCAGTCCTCGGAGCAGCCCGCCGGTCTACCCGGCCCCGTGGAAAGCGCGCGCCCGAGTCTCACGCAACCCCGACCACACACACCTCTCGCTAGTGTCCGCTGGGTCCACCTTCTCCTCCTCTGCTGCCATGGCTGCCGTCGACGTGCCAGACCCAGCCGCGCCTCCTAGCCGGCTGACAGGCCGACTGGGCCGCCCCGAGCCGCCGCCGCCCTTAAGGCCGCCGCCGCCAGCGCATGCGCCGCCCGCCTCCACCCACAGCCGGGTGGCACGGCCGCGCGTGCGCGAGATCAGCTATTCCCTCACCCCACCCCCATCCCACCCCACCCCTGCCTAAGCTACGCATGCGTCATCCCGCCCGGTGCGCTTCGGCGGTGGCGGCGGAGTGAGAGGGGGGCGCCGCGCGTAGCCGGTCACTCCTTAGGCGAGCTGCTAATACTCGGTGGTAACTAAGGTCAACGATAGTGGTATTAACGCATCATCCGCTGATGCGTACTGTCCGGTATTGGGCACTGGGCATGCACCTGGTAGTACCCTGGGGCCTTAGATGCCCTGGAAGAACCATGTTAGCTAATCGGTGGATGCTGCAATGGCGAATGAAAATGCTGTAATGGAAGTGATGTATAACTTTAGCTAGCCCTTTCCCACCAGCACGTAGCCAAGGGAAGAGGGTGACTCACAGGACCCTTCAGTTAGTCTGGTGTGCTGGGCACTAGTCTAGGCACTAGGGTTACCCTAATGACCCATCCCGGCCACCCCCATCCACCTTGCGCCCTGTGTACACGAGAGAATGCAAAAAGTCAGTGTTTAAATGTCTGAGGAAACTGACACTCTCCTCCCTGTGCCATATTACTTTAGGGGTACCTTCATCTATTGATGAAGGCCTGCTTGGTTGCTTGGGACTGGACTGTCTGGAGTATAGTTGCAGCTGAGTGTGCTGAGTTCACTAATAAAACTTATTTGGGCCCCTTCAGGAAGATAGGTGATACACATGCAACACCAGAGGTGTTTGTGTACCCGGAACCTGCTTTCATAAAAGCCTGTGACTGCTGCACAGTCCAAAAAAGAGAAGGGCTTAGGGGAAAATGTCACAATGCTGGAGTTTACCAGAAACCGACAAAGCAAAGCATACAACTGTGGGACTTCATGATCTTTCTCAACTCAGGGTAGCTCTGACCCAGCCTTCACTTTGCTGCTGGTGGAGGGACTCTCCTTGACTGGCAAGAAGTCCATTCCACCAAGCCTGGGTGCTTCTAACAGCGAAGGAGCCCTGCAGCTCCCTCCTGAATGGGTAACAATCAAGCCAGTATCCACTGCTGCTATCTGAACTTCAGCCTGCCTACTTGTGTTTCAACCACTGCTTGAACCAGATCTTCTCTTACTGCTTCCCTGTTTTTTTTTATGGTGCCCAGACAGCTGGCCTCCCAGAGTTTCTGGACAAACCAATTCCTTATTTCCAAACTCACATTTTTTTAGTAACCTACTAACCAGTTACCTTGATTGTTCAGTGCTTATGTTGAGAGATTACCAGTACCTATTCTGAACTCTCCAATCAGATGGTCGGGTGTGACACTCAGCAAAGTAAGTGCACGTAAATCAAGAAATGAAAATTGCAAGGTCCCAAAATTAAAAACTGTCATTAGACCATGAAGACCAGTTGTACTATACCGACTGATGACTGGCACCCCACTGATTTCAAGGTTGGCTTTATTTTCTAGCTCCCCTCCCTGACCACCCCCATATACATTTCCCCCCAAGAAATTGCTGAAGAACACCACAACCATCACAGGAGTTTGGAACTTTATCACAAGTCTGTCAAGTAGTGTGTTGCAAATCAGAATGCAGGTAAAGACAGGAAGATTTGTGAGATCAACAGTCATCTGGCTGCTCTATAGATGTTTTTAAAGTTTATAATTAAATACTGAGAAAGCAAGGGGACAAAGAGATAATAAGAATAATATGAAAAGGTAAGGGAAAATAGTAACTCAGTTAAGAGAAGGACCTGGACACCAATCAGCTCTGTGATCTTGGGGGACGGGAGGATCACATGACTACAACTCTACCTGCAAATTTTTTGTGGATCTTGTTAACGTTCAACTCTGCAAATTTGAAAGGGGGCCTATTCTCTATTGAGTTTCTCTGTTTCTTACCATTTCCCAGTAATACCTGTGTTTCTGCAGCCAGTCAGCAGACTACAATTTAAATACCAAGCACTAGAGCAATCCTGTCCACTGGAAATTTTTATATTTATTAAAATACTATAAATCTCCATTGTCTAAGATGATAGCCATGAGTCACATGTAGTTATGGTGTACTTGCTTTTTGATTAATGTTACTGATTCTTTTATTTAAATTGCAAAAACCATATGAGATCAATGGCCACCATGTTGCATAGCAAGGTCTAGATTTTATACTCCTTGTCTCTAAAAATGAGTTTGAGATGAAACAATTTCCAAGGTGCCTTCTGGCATCCAAATACTGTTTTTATAAATGGGGTAAGGGAAGGAGGTGATGAAAGGACAAAAGTTTAAGTCGAGAGTAAAGCATGATGGATTGAGAGTGCCACCAAACTGGGTGAGGGAAAGGAGCATGGTCACCTAGAGACTAGATTCTAGAATTCACTGATAGAACTTACCCTCCAGATACTATTTACTCTGACTATCCAGTCAATGTGAATTGAATGCTCAGAACCAGATAAAAAGTAGGACCATACAGGAAAATAGTGACTAACTCACCAAAATTTAAAGCATCTGTGTAAAAAAAGATAATAAAACAATGTAAATATGTGGAACAGACTAGAAAAATTAATTTGGGACATATATAACCAGAGTTTAGTATACACAGAAAAAATGGGGGCAGGGGAGAGGTACAAAATAGATTTGAAAAATTCTTCTGAGAAAACTCTCAAGCCAAAAATAGCCACAAGATGCTCACACTTGTCTGTGATCAAGGAAATGTAAATGGAAACCATGATGACATAAAAAAGGCTCATGGAACTTATTTGCAAGAACTTGTATTACTACTTGGTTGGTGGGAGTGTCAAGTCATTTGGAAAAGAGTATAGTAAGTACCTGTTTAAAAATATAAATTAATGTGCCCCATGGCCTGACAGATTAACTTCTGCGAATCTGACCTGTCTCATGTACATGTAGAGACATATACAGATACGTTCCCTTTAATATTCTTATAACACAAAAAAGAAAGAAGGAGGGATGGAGGGAGGAGGAGAGAGAGAGGAAGAAAGGAAAGAGAGATGGAAGGGAGAAAAAGAGGAAGGGAGGGAATGCCCATGATTAAATAAAATGTTTTTCCCCCTCCTATAATATGAAATACTGTAATGAGAAATAAGAAAACTTAGGTAGATCTCTGTACACTAAAATGGAGAATGGCAGACTATTGATATATAAGAAAGCTAAAATCCATAAAAAATTAGCAAAAAGTTAATATTCATAAGTTTGATTTGAGTAAGATTGATAAATTCCTAAGAAAGAAAGAAAAAGAAAAGCATGCATATAACAGACAGAGTAAAAAGAGTGAATAGAGTGAACACTGCACGATGCTGTCTCCTCTTATCACCATAGTTTGTGTGGTTCTAATATTAGGAAAGTGGATGCATATGTGGTCACCCAGATGTACAGCAGCACCAAATTTCCCCATCTATGTTCCATCAAAAATCAGAAAGTGGTGACCCTTAAAATAGTTCCCAAGCTTGTACCTGCTCACATATTTCTGTCCTCCTACTTCTCATGACTCATTGAGAAACCCAGACTTAGAGAAGAAAGTCACAGAAGTGATTGTCCCTTGTTACACTACAATGCCACTGAAAGTGGGAGCAGGAAAGAGGAGAGGAAGAGGCAGGAGGGGATAGTATTTAACTTCAGTCATGTTGCCTGATCCTAGGAAATTTGAAGTAATCATGATTTGGGAAGAGAATTTTAACAATGTTCCTTTCCTCCACATTTCATTTAACTATAAGATAATAGTCTGGACTTTAATTTTCAGTAAAATCAATGTTTTTCAAAGGCTATTTCTCACCCTATTTCTGATCTTTTATCTTTCTTCTGGTTGCTTTTTTCTGAGCAATTCATGCTGAAATAATAGGCATCCTCATAAATCATGGGAAAATGTTGCCCTCCAAAATGTTGACATTGAAAATGTCAGTTGCTTTTCTGTTTGAACTTCCAAGGGCAAAATATATGCCTGTAGTCATTGTTTATGCCACTGAATCTGGTAGCAGCAGAGGGGTTTACATTAGCTGAAAGAAAGTGTTCATACCCATAATTCCCTCTGACATTAACATTGCCTATTTATTCACCCCCTCATCATTTTGAAAACGCATCCCTAAATTTCATACAGCTTATTGAATAGTCATTCCATTTAGTCTGCATTTGTGGTTAAAAAAGCAAACACAATTGGTGTCTTAACTCTATTGCATTTTCTCATGAGTGGAAAATATGTTTGCGATACAATAAATAGTTGGTTTTAAAGTAATTCAGCAAATTGTCTTATTTAGTTTTAGCTCTTCAGGGATGCACAAAGGAAACAATTTTCACCCATCATTGATTCCACACTGAAATATGTTATGATTGTCTCTGTCCACAGCTGAAAGAATGTTGTGGTGTTATGAGTGAATGGTTAGTGAAAATGCTAAGCTAAGTCAGTGTAAAACCAGCAATGATCTTACTGTTTACCTACATGCCTGGTGTCATCTCCTAACTGGTTCATGAGTCTATTGTTAAAGTATTCAGGAATTTTATGAAGTGGATGTTAAACCTTAGAAGTATGAATTGGGAGTATTTACAGCACAGGAATTAGAAATCACCTCAAATTGGAGTTCATTTTTTGAGAGTTGGTCACCATTGCCTACAATTCCTCAATGTAGGAAAGGGGGTAGCAGGCAAAGAAATGAAGATTTCACAGGGAAAATTACATAAATAGGCCAAAATGCACAAAGAAACATAACAGAGATATAATAAGTTTCAAGATGGGCAGGTAGGAATAGACATAAGCATTTGAAAGATAGAATCTTGGTTATTAGGTCAAGCAAGTGACAGTGAGTCTCAAATAAACTTGTTGTCTTTTTAAGTTGAAGTATATAGCATAAATCACAAAGACTATCACAAAGTGAATGCCTTCACAATCCAAATTACTAAGCAAATGTCATAAGAGAAAAAGTGACACTTTGGGAGGAAGTAATGAACAGGTAAGCCAAACCACCAAACAGAAAAGATGATTTGCAGCTCCTTCACAGATATTTGAGCTTCAAGAATTCAGCTGGATGATATAACCTGCTCAGGATTTTAAAAATATAGATGTTGCAAATCAGTTTATGAAGACTTTTTTTTAAGTCATACCACAGAATATAAATATAGGGAGGGGGGGTTGTGATTCTTCTCCTTTGAGAGATAAAGGTGTTGCTCACCTACCCTTCCCTCTTCTTAGTGTAGTCTCTCATTTAATAAAATTTCTTCAGCTGAGTTGGGGAAAGGAGTTGTTATTAAACATGTTTTGAATTTAGTAGCACATACATATACATATTGATATCTTCCACTTTTATATTAACTCACCAGTCTCCCCCAACTATACATTTAAACCAAAGTCATATGTAAACAAAACTGATAACTTTAGTGATAATTAACACATAGCTATACTTGATGGAATATATAATTTTTATTATAATTTTTTTCATTATATGTACAGTACAAAGCAACAAAGCAAGGGAACAAAAAGACCAAAACTGAAACAAATCCTAGAAATATGACAGTAAGTTTGAGAAGACTGGAAGGAGAGAGAGAGTGGAATGAGGACATGGGGGGGGTGTCATGGACTGTGAAGGACTATGGGTACTTGGGTGGTGTATATAGAGTGCTGTCATACAGCTGAAGAGGTGTGAACCTATACACCTAAATCATATGCAGTGTTGTAAACTACTGTTACTGTAATAAAAATAATGCAATTAAAATTATTTTTAAGATAATAAAACCTTTATAACAAAATTTGCATAGTAGCATGAGATTATGCTAAAATGATTCACCAAAATAATTAATCCCACAGTACCCATCCTACAAACCTAGTTTTCTTTCCTTGAGTCCAGCAGAGTTTTTAGTTCATTACATCTGAATCTAGTCACAGGCCACTGGAGAAAAGAATCCTGTCAGTGGCTGCAATTAGTTATATTTTCATTAGTGTTATTACCAACTTTTACTGGGGTTGGTTATTCTTTATCTGAAGTATAATCGTTTCTTGAGAATAGAGAGATGGTCTCTATTATTCCCAGAAATACTTAGAACTCCTACTGGGGACTCAATAAACTATTTATATTGATTGAATTACAGCTCAGATTTAAATGCCTTCAAGGAATTAGAGATGCTACCGGATTAAGCCAATTAATTTTTCCATCATTCTTAACCATTATGATGATTATTTCCATGATACAAATATGTAGTCAGAGAAGGCAGAAGTTCTATTACTTATCAACAATTATACAAAGATGGTAACATGATAGACTCTTTGATTTGGGGTATCTTATACCCTAGTGTGGTAGTAGAACCATTCCATGAGGTGTTGGTGGATTGACTGATAATACACTCTTCTGGAGTTGTGTTTCTAGCAGTGGTGACAGATTTGTATCTGTTGCAGAGCAGCTAAAAAGAATTGGCAATGTGGTTGGCTATGAACCTACCAAGACTAGTTCTGTCAGTCTTTTTAGCATAGAACAAAAAACAACCAGCCAAAGATGTAATTTACAGTCATAATACAATCATCACCAGCCAGAGGCTCCATTCCATTGCTAATTTACTCATCCAAGTAATGATATAACCCATGAATTAGAGCAACTGACACCTCAGCTATCAACTAAATTGGTAAATCAGTTATTCACTTTGGCCATTTTATTACAGGAACACTGAATTTACTCTTTTTGCCCAGCATGACTTCTGAGAATTGGATAAGATGGATTATTTTTCACCCTAATTAAAAACTTGGAAACCAGGTTGGTTCAATCATATAAGCATTATGTAAAAACACCAAACCAAAATCTGCTAAAAAAAAAATCTGTGTTCTTAAGCATAAATCTCCTAATCCATTAGGACATGAGGAATGAGCTCCAGATTTAAGCCATAAAACATCATTTAAAAATAAACTAAAAATGTGCATGATTATAATATATAATGTGCATCATTATAATATGATAGATTGATATCTCTGATAGACAAAGAGATAAAACATTTTTTCCCTCTTCTTGGGGATCTTGTCAATGTAACTATGTTTAATTTTATTTTTTTAAGTTTTATTTATTTTTATTCTTTAAATCACAACCTCAGTAAATGTTTTTTGGGATATCTCCCCCCTCCCTCATGTGCCCCCTCCATTCTCTCATATCCCACTCTTTGTTGTTTGTTAGTCTGTGTTAAGTCCATTAGTCTCTTTCTTTCCTGTGGTAGTGTTCTTTGGGTAAGGGATTTTGTTCTTGGAACCAGGCAAGCCTTGATGGTAGGTTTTCAGTCTTAAGTTTGCATTGGGCAGCCAGTCTATATTTACGTGTGGTCTTTGTGTGCTTTCTCATTGGAGGCTGTCTTCAATCCCATCTCTTTTGTTTTGCTGCTTTGCCTTATGGTTCTGGCGTCGGATTTAGGGGATCTCACCTCCTGCCAGTGCCAGTGAAGAAGTTTCTCTGTAGATATAGGCATTTGTGATTGGCCATTGTAGATTATCTCCTCTGCCTCAGTTTGCATCTTTGCTGTAGGGCCAATGCCCCCAGTCTTTGGTTTTCCTTTCCTCTCCCGTAGTGTGGGGAGGGGCGCCTTGCTCTCCTAGAAGGCATCTCTGAAATGAGGTCTTGGGTCTTCCAGACCTGGTGAGTGCATAGGTGCACTTCGTGATACCATGTTTCTATAGCCTTTTCTTCCTGTCTCGCATGTATTGGTTCTTTCAATTATTCATCTGCTGTGTCCAGCTCAGATTTGTGGGTTGAATTTTTACCTGGTTACTCACCTGTTTTATGATGGGATTTGTGTTATATATGTTCTTGCTCCTCCTGAAGATTAGTTGAAGAGTGAAATGGAAGGGCTTTCCTCCAACCCTCCCCCCCCCACTGGCCATGCACCAGTACCTCCCAGTGTAGGGGCAAGGCCCCGATGGATGTCCGTGCATGTGCTATCCCATTCCCCCCTTGGACTGGGAGCTGGGGGCAAATGTCTTGGCTGATCCAGGCTGCAGATGGCTGCCCTGTGAAACAACCATCTGCTAGTGGATGGGGCTAAAACTCTATTCGGTCCCCCCCTCCCAGGCTCTCCAGGTTTGGGGGGGTTTACCCCAGGGTCTCCTCTGCCTTTGCTCCCCACTGGCTAGGGGCGGCAGAGGGGGAGCCCCGGGCTGCATGGAGGCAGCAGGGCTGGCCTGACTACCCCCAGGGGTGAGCAGCTGGCCTGCACCCCACTGCTCCCTCTGTAGGAGAGGATGCTACTTCACTGGGACCTCCCATCCAGGCGCAGCCTATCTTTAATTTTAAAGACATGAAAAAGAAAGTGCTCTACATAAAATATATAGAATCCTGACATTACTGAGGTTAAATGGTTAAACTGCCTTCAAACCTCAAAGAGAGCAAAAGAAAAAAAAAATTATCTAACTTTCTCCCAGAGACTCGATTTGCCAGTGCATTAATAGCAACAACCTTGAGCTGATCTCCGAGGCTGGTTAGAAACTGGAAACACTGAGAAAGAAGAGGCTTCTAGTAAGTGGAACACCTTGAAAAAGATGAAGACTAGCGTGGGCTCCTTAAATAAAAGAAAGTTTTTTCTCATTCATTTGGATGGATGGGACCTTCATTAGGTCCTATGGCCCTTACTAGTGTAATATGATCCCTTCTTTTGATCTTTGGGCCTGAATAACTTAGTCCCCTTTCTTAAAGGATGGAGACATTAAAATTTCCAAATAATTGCAATTTAAAGGTATAAATAACCTCACAACAACCAATCAGATCTCAAATTAGCAAGAGAAGGATTCTGTTCCTCTCTGGCCTCCAAACTCTGCCCCTATTCAGCAGGAGGTAGTTCCAGAAGATGGACCTCTGCTCACTAACCATCAGGCTTGATAGAGAAAGTGGAGGGAACTGTCACTGGCCTGACAACCATCAAGTTCCCTGTCCTTGTCCTGCTCATCCTTGTTTTGCTTCTGTTTATTTTTTCTTGCAGAAAACCAGGTGAAACCTAGATCCTGCTCATCCTTGTTTTGCTTCTGTTTATTTTTTCTTGCAGAAAACCAGGTGAAACCTAGATGGAGGTAGAAGTTAAGCAAAGATTAAGTCCCAGCCTCATGACTGGTAAAAATCACTCCCACCAGCAACAGGACACATCACTCGAAGACCAAACTTAGAAGAAAACAATGTGTGAATGCAGTTTCTAGAAAACCCTGCCTATTTCTCTGAAATCCTGCTGTGTAAGACCCTTAAATTCTCCATTTCTTTACTTAACAAAAAGCAAAATTCTACCTTGTTCAGAGAGGTACTCTCCTGAGAAGGTCTCCTTGGAGCCTGTAGTTCTTGACATAAATAAAACTCTTTTCGTCTTTCCTGAACTCTTTCTTGTCAGTATAAAGAGTTCTTATTTCACTCTTGAGTGAAAGTCTCAAGAACCCCATGACCCTGGTTGAATTCCAAAGCAAGAGAAAATTTATACCTCTAATTTGAATTCTTTTTTACCCTTTTAACAACTTTCAGAAAAGTGATTACTGGATTTTGTAAACAATTAAAGCCCCCAAATCCAGAACAAGCTAATTCATTCTCCATGTAACTACAGTTCTTAATCTTTTTTTCTTAACTAATAGAATTATCACAGATTTAGACATTTTTTCAGTGGAAGACTTTTCTTCTTCTTCAGAGAAAAAAAAAGCAATACTAAATAATTCTTTCTGAATAGTCTTTATCACTCAAAAGATAGGTTTACTTCCAAAACAAATGCTTGTACTTAGAATAGAATACAAATAAATAGCAACCACATCAATAACAGTATATGGCATTGCCCAGTTTTACCTATAATGGTCTATTAATAGAGCCACTTTTAAGCTAGATGAATTTTCAGCATGACCTCTATGATCAAGGAGTAAATCCTGAGGATTTTGCTTACTAACCATACTTTATTCTTAAGTAGAAGCAATGTTTTTAGAGAGGTATTGATAGAAAGTAGAGAAGGTAAATAAAAAGAGAGGCAACAGAATAATAAATAAAAAAGAAAACTTGTTAGATTTTTCTGTAATAAGCTGCCTTAAGAATCAACATCCTAGAAAGTCCAGGTAAGACCAAAAAGGATATTGCCTTTCCCCTCATTTTAAAACTTTATTCCACTAAAAATTATGTAAGTATAGATACATGTATAAATAATCTGTAGGCAGAAAATTGTACAAAGCAAATACTCATCTCAATATTTTATTGTAAGAGGACATATAACCTCTACTTAGGTCAAGAAATGGAGCAAAAAATCCCATAATTCTCCCTGATACATCATTCAATTCCTACTACTTCCCTCTAACAGTAACTCCTCTTTTAACTTTGAACACCATAGATTAGTTTTTCCTGGCCTTCAACATTACATGAACTGGCAGGCGTGGTAGCCCGTGCCTGTAATCCGAGCGCTGGGAGGCTGAGGCCAGGAATCGCTTGAGTCTGTGGGTTTGAGACTTCCCTGGGCAACATAGTGATACCTAGTCTCTAAAAAATAGCCGAGTGTGGTGGCATGTGTCTGTAATCCCAGCTACCTAAGAGGCTGAGGCCAGGCATCACTTGAGTCCACGGATACCCTGGGCAACATAGTGAGACCTAGTCTCTTTTTAAAAAATAAATAAATAAAAATTGACATGAACTGATTCATCAAGAATGTGAGTTTTCATGTCTGGCTTCTTTTGTATGACATACTTTGGTGTGACGGTAATACCTGTAGATATTCATGTCCAACTTCCAGACACAGCACAAGGCTCTGACTCATGCTACTGCTCTTTCTTCAATGACTTCCTTTGTGACTTTACATCTGTTTGAATACTTTTCTACTTAACTTATGACCCACTTGCCTCTTATCCTGGGACATTAAAAATACACCTTTATTGAAGATATATTACTTTTGATAGTTCAATTTCTCAAAAGAGGCAATTTTCAAAGTAATATTTCAATTTAACCTGTACTACTATAACTATTTCATATTATTTCTAAGGACTGTTTAAATAGCTGCAGTTGTGGGCTTGAATGGTGAGTTTTATTGTGATGGAAGGAGGACTGACTAGTAGATAAGAGAAAGATAAAAATTAAAATACAACCATAATACTCATTTATAACACTAGGAAGAAACATCAAACTGTCCAGGTTGAAAATACATCTTACAAGAACTAAAGGTTGTGTAGTTTGTTAAAAACTTTACACTTTCCACATGATATATAAAATATAGCCACTTTCATAGATGGGATATGTGAGGCACTGATACAATCTGTATCAGTTCATTTCTTTTGCATCAATCATAGCAACTTATGCAAGAAGGAATGTACCAGAAGGATACCAGGGACAGCAGAGTGGGTGGGAGGAAAGATAATGGGGTCATAATAAAGACTATTCTGGTACCTAGAAAGAGATCCTTAGCTGTCTCATAGCATGAAGAGAGAAGCAAATGCCTACCCCCAGTTTGATGGAATTAAACTAAATTTCAGTCTTTCCATTCATCATTTCAAGATTTGTGCTCCAAGGAGGAAGCAAAGACTTAACTTGAGTTCCATACTTTCCTCTTAGCCGGGCAGAGAAGGCAGTGAGAGGAGGACAATTTCAGTGACAATTTCACAAGTGCAATGATTTAAAGGGAATTCTAGTATAGGAAACTTCAAACCATTAACATGATTGCATTCTTCTCTGTTTGGCTCTAACCTCTATTTGCACAACCTCTATTTCGGCTCCAATGTGGGGCAATGAATGGAAATCAAAGCTCCTGCTTAATAGCTAGAATTTGAAAATGCACCTTTTATGTCATTATTACCCCTACCTTTTTCAGGCTTATGGACTATTAGGATCATTGCTATTTCCAGACTTTATCTCTTGACATGGCCATTCTAATTAAAAAGGAAAACAAATAAAACAGTTCCAAAAAAAATTAGTTCCTTCAACAAGACTGAGGCTGGAGAGGGAACATGTAAACATGTATGATTATCAACACATTTCTCAGTGTGAATTGCATCCAGTGAAATGGAAAGATTCATTTGTTTTTTTAAATGAAGAGTATTCTCTTCAAAGGTTTTGTTTACAAAAGCACTTGTTTAGAAAATTTAAAAGGAAGGCTTTGCTCTTTATGCTCCAATCCTTACCTATCAAAAAATAGAAGTCTTTTTCTCGTATTGGAATCATTGTGTGACATTAAAAAAAATCTTCTCTAATCTCAGTGTGTATACATGCAAAATTAAAAGTGATTGTTCGAAACCTTTCTGCCTGAGTGTTACAGAATCTGTGAGCACAGTGCTCATGCCACAATTAATCTGAAGCTTCCTCAAGGTCAATGACCAAAGTAATATCCTATATGCTTGGCATCTCAGGCTGTAACTCAATTATTTTGCTTAGAGCAAATAGTTTTCTATGGATAGATAGACATAAGGAAGAAAATTCAAGAGCTGTGGCTAGTATTTTCTACCAGTTTGGTGCACTGGTTGTTTGGCTCAGGAGTCTATTCTGACTACTCACTGCTTGTTCCAGCAGTGGAATTCAGTGCCCAAGATGGGAGCCTCTGCATCTGGTATAGTTACAAATTTTTGTTTTGCTTTTACTATAGAGATGACAAAAATAACTGATAATCAATTATACAAATCATTTTTATTTTTACCATAGCAACATGCTTAGAAAGGCCTTCTTTGGGTCTATATTATATATTCAACTTTATTTTCCACTAATGAATTCATTTAAATCCTTTAAAAATAGTTTTATTGAGATATAATTCACAAACTATAAAATCTATCCATTTAAAGTATAGTATAAATCTTTTCAGTAAATTCATGGAGTTGTACAACCATCATCATTATACATTATCTATTTTCAGAATATTTTCATCACTCCAGAATGATTACATTCAAGTCTATATACTTCATTGAGAGTAATTTTTGTATATGATGTTAGGTAGTCCATTTACATTTTTTGTATGTGAATATCTAGTTTTGTACACCACTTATTAAAAAGATTATTTTTTCTCCATTGTCATGGTGGATTTGCTGAAAATCAATTGACTATAAATGTCATGATTTATTTATGGTTCTCAAGTATATTCTGTTGATTGCAGATCTGTCTTAAGGTTAGCACCATGCTCTCTCAATTATTGTATATTTGCAGGAAATTTAGAAACAGAACTGTGAGGCTTTGTTTTTCTTTTACAAGATACAACTATCTTGTAAGTTATGAATCCCTTGCATTTCCATATGAATTTTAGCATCAACTTACAATTTCTGGGGGAAAAAAGAAGAAAGCAGTGGGATCTTGATAGAGATTTCATTGATAATTTTGGGAATGTCCATCTTTACATTAATAAGGTTATCTTTTTACTCCAAATCTCCTGACTCCAAAAACATAGGATATCTTTCCATTAATTTAGACCTTTAAAAAAAAGGGAGAGGGGGGACTATTTGTAAAAAGAAAAAAAGCTACTTTCCATATCACTCTTCACTCCCTTTCAGAAGAGAAATGAAGCAATCTTGGTAAAAAGAGATAGTACACTTGAGCTTAGCCAAAAGGCTGAAAAAGCGATGAGAAATAAGGCAATCTTGCAACAGCCAGCTCTGAGACTGTTGTGGGAGAGAAGTGATTTTAGTCAGATGACATTAAGTTTTTTTTTTACCTAACTGGATTAAGTATTAACCTCTAAAAGGGATCTAGAGGTGTACTTTTAGAACAACAGCTGTCTGTCCTCATTGTTAAGGATCAGGCAAGTAAGATTTAAGATAGACTGATTGAAGCATGATTGGGAAAGCATGATTAGGAAAAAATGTCTCCTATGTTTATAACTCCATGGATTAAGATTTCAGTATCTATGGTGGCACAAAGTTGCAATAGCACTCTCTTCTCATGGACAAAATGACTATCATTTCTCCCTCCAGCCTCTCTGGCATCTCTGTACTTGTTAGAAACACCTTCCTTTCTCTAGGCATGTCACTTTTGCTACCCAAGAAAATTGTTCTAATAAATTACAAATTTACAGTGTCTATCACATGGACAGCATTCCTCTCAGTGTGGCATTTTCATGCCTGCACAACTGAATCCTGCAGCTGTTCTTAGAAGACCAAGTTTGTAGCATTTAACAACTTGTCTGCGGCATAAACTGACCTATCCTTTGACATGGTTTTTTTTAACCCGGAATAGGTTTTTCATCTATGCAAGATTATAAACTCTGTGAATGTGGAAATAGTGTAAGAAATATAGTAAATATTTTTCAGTTGTTAAGAGATTTGGTTTGGATAGAACTGACTAAAATCTTTTGAAAGATAATTGTGAATAGGTTTCTTCCTGAACTTGATTCAGATTTCACATCCCTTATTTCAACTAATTGTATTGTCCTCTGAAAAGGCATTTATTTTGTACACATAACAATATTAATTGAATGGAATACATACTTGCTGGCACACCAGAGGGACAACCAAAAAAAGGATGTGATGAACTCATTATTCACTTTATCAAAAGGGGTTGCCTCACACAGGGCACTACTGTACTGTTTGTGAAAGGAAAGGAGCGCAGGTGTTTGGTATTAGCAATACAACTTACACCAGCATGTTGGAGGCTGTTGATTTCTTTCAGAGATAGCAAATTGCTCATTTATTACATTAGCATTAATACACACAACTTAATGCACACAATTTATCACACAGGGGGAAAAAGCTGAATTAACACAAACAGAACACAGCTGGCGTTAAGATAATTATTTAGGGCTATAGAGAAATGCTCAAAGCAACTTGAAATTTAGTAAGACCCAGGGCTTGCATGTGTACTTTTCTCTAAGTCCTGATTTACACCTATCCAGAAATTTTGTGAAGACAGAGGCCCTTTTCTGAAGTTGCCTTTTTTTTTTTTTTTTTTGAGGCTAGCTAGGTCTTGCTATTTTTGCCTGTGGAACCGCAGGCTCTCGTTGCATGGGGTACCACAGACTCAAGCAATCCCCAGCCTCAGCTTCCCAGGTAGCTGGGATTACAGGCAAGTGCCACCACGCCCAGCTATTTTTTTGGAACTAGGTCTCACTGCGGGCCCCAGGCGGGACTCAAACCGCGATCCCTAGCCCCGTCCACTTCATAGGCTGAAGCTGACAGGCATGAGCCACCATGCCCAGCCTGAAGTTGCTTTTTTAACATCTACAAAATAATTTGATTATATTTCTTCTGTGATTCTTTATAATTTACTGAGAAAAGTTCAAGTTAACTGCATCTTGCATTTTAAAGTTTGATTTCCTATTGTTTCTTTTTTTCTTTCACCCATCAAAGAATATCAGACTTGATATATTTGATGATTCCATTTAGAGTCCCATGTTTTTTCTCATTTTTCAAAACAGTCCCCTTTTAACTTTATATTACTGTTTTTTTATTTCACAAACTTGAATGTCCATTTACATACTTAAGTTATTCTTAGCACCTCCCTGCTTCCTACCCACGTTCTATTGTTCCTGGTTTATTCTACATCCTCTCACCTCTCAACCCACTACTCTTGTGACATATTCTGTGTGAGCCCAGAATGGTGTGTCTCCATATAAGTGAGGAGGATCTTGTCAGAGTGTGTGTATGTGTGTGTGTGTGTGTGTGTGTGCAACAGTTAATAGGATTTACCACAACAAAGTGAAGAGGATGAGGGATTTGTTTTAGAGACAGACATCAACAGTGGGTATCTAAATTTATTATAAAGGCTGAATTATTTTCCTTTAAACACATGTATTAACATAATCCATATGTCATAAAGTTTACCCTTTAAAATGTCCATTTGATGTTGTTTAGTATATTCTACTAATTTCAGAATATTTTCATCATCCCCCAAATAAACCTCTCTCCTTCCCACCAGTCTTAGGCAAACACTAACTACTTTCTGTCTCTATAAGTGTGCCTATTCTGCATGCTTCACATAAAGATAATCATATAATATTTGGCTTTTTGTGTCTGCTTCTTTAACTTAGATTTATTCACAAGGCATCATGCATCAACCCTTGATTCCTTTCTGTGGTTAAATAGTATTCCACTGTATGGTCATAACACGTTTTAGGCATCCATTCATTAGTTCATAGATACTTTGAATCATTTCTATTATTTTACTCTTATGACTAATGCTATATGGACATTCATGGACACAATTTTATTTTATGTTAATATATACTAGCAGTTTTCTAGGAGTGGAATTTCTGGATCATATAGTAACTCTAGGTTGAATATTTTGAAGAACAGCACACATTTTTCAAAAGTCACAACATTTTACATCCCCACCAGCAATATATGAGGATTCCAATTTCTCCATATCTTTGCAAGCACTTAGTTGTTCTTGGTTTTGACTTGTTAGGGATTTTACAACTATAGTCATAATGTAGATCCAGTTTTGCTTTCTTGTATACTTCTCCATGGTTCCTACAACATGGCAATGTTGGCTTTATATATTAAGTTGGGAACTATTCCCCCCCCCCCTCACCATATCTGAAGAACTTTATGAGGACTGGAGATAAATTAATCTTTAAAGGTTTGGTAAAACTCATCAGTGAAACTCTCTGGGCAAGTCTTTATTTTGCAAGGCATTTTTTAAAAGACTGACTCAACCTCTTGCTGTTGGTATAATCAGATTTTTTAAATATGTTCCGAAGCTAGATTTTTATCTTATTAGTAATTTGTCATTTCACATTTCATCTAGATTGTATAATTTGCCATCATACAATTGCTCTTGATATTCTCACTCTCTTTTTATTTATAAAAGATGTGCAGTGATGAGTCCTTTTTCACTCTTAATATTAATACTTAATACTTTCATTCTTTCTTAAGATTAGTAATTCTTACTATTAGCCATTCTTTCATTCTTAACATCAGTAATTTCAGCTTTCCCTCTCTTTTTCTTGTACAATGGAGGTAAGGATTTGTCAATTGTTTTGATCTTTTTGAAGAACAGCATTTGGTTTCTTTGATACTTTCTTTCTCCCCTATTATCTATTTTATTTAGTTTCACTCTGGTACTTATTTCCTTATTTTAGTTTGAATTTGGGTAGTTTCTCTTGTTTTAAAATTTTCTTGAAGTAGAAAATTAGATTATTGATACAAGATCTTTTTTGTGAGATATAAATCTTATATAAATTTTTTCTTTTTTTAATTGGGAATTTACAGTTATAAAATTCAAAACATTGGTCTTTTTCCCATAAACTTTGCTACCTCATGTTTTAATTTTCATTCATATCTAGTTATTTTCTAATTTCCTTTGTGATTTTTTTCATATTATCCATTGATTATTTAGGCAGATATGGCTTAATTCTCACATATTTGAGAATTTTTCAAATTGACTTTTATTATTGATTTCTAACTTTATTACATTGTTGTCAGAGAAAATTCTTTGTGTGTTTTAAAAATCTTCACATGTATTGAGACTTGTTTTATAAGTTGATGTAGTAAATTTTCAAGAACATGCTATCGGCACTTGAGAAGAAAGTATTTTGCTGTAGTTGAATAGAGTGTTCTCTTATGATATGTGAAACTCTCTTGAATATAAGAATTTGATAACATCTGTTGAGAGTGTGAATGCAAAATAAGATTAAACCCAATGGAATCTGTTTGATGAAATTTAACTAAATTATATATGCACCAATCTTTTTGACTAAACAACTCCACTGCTAGGAATCTACCCCAAAAGTACAACTTCATGAACTTGCACATGGTTAGGCAACACAACATTGTTTTGGTAGCAAAAGTTTAGAAATTTCCTAAATCTCCCCTAGCAGGAAAGTAGGTAAATTTGCTGGACTACACACAGCAGTTAGACATCAGGCTATCAAATAGCAGAAGAAAATATCTGTGAATTGAAATAATCTCCAAAATATACTTGTAAATGTAAAGAGTTATCACAGCAGTATATAGAATAAACTATATTTTGAGGGAAAGAAACAATGAGAATATACTTAGTTATTTATATACATATTTTTAAAAAGAAATAATAACTATAGGAGATGGGAAGAATGAAACAAAGGGAGAGGGGATGTGAAGCATGTGAATTTGGCACTTCTTCAAGCAGTACTTACTTTGGGATCATGGAAATGATTTATATATTCAAAGAACTGAAATTAAAAAATAAATTCTTAAAATGGAAAACAAATTGGGACAAGCAAGGCTAGTTCTGTTTCATATGTGGGAACACAGCTAGTGGAGAATGTAATTATTTTAGTAGTATTTTATACAACTTGTGTGGGATATGATTTAAGGATAAAAAAGAACTCTTAAACTATATCAAGATATTTATTATTAACATGGGAATATAATTCTAAATTAGAAGAGAAGAAAACTTTCTTAATAAACCAGAATTTTCAGTATACGGGAATGGAGATGTAAAAACAAACATTGAATCAAATAAGTTAAAATAAAACACTGTAAGGTTGAAATTGAATTGAGGCTGTATGAACTCATCTTTTTAAAAAGTGCATATTGTGGATGTAGAGAAACAAAAGAGAGGCTCAGATAAAGCCAAAACAAAGCAATACGAGCCCTGGAAATCTTTAGAATGAGGCTATAGGAAGGGACATGGTGTGGGGGTTTTATGGACTATGGTGGAGGGCTACAGATGCTTTGGTATGGGTATGGTGTGGTGTGGTGACAACACCTGAAGGGGGAGACTATAATTTATGTACAGTAGTGTAAACAAAGTTACTTCAGTTTTATATATTATATTATCCTAGGGAAAAACATCTACAGTTTATATATGTCTTTCCTAGATCTGTCCCCCAAAAGTACCTAGAGGTGGCAATAACCTAGTGTCAACGAGCACACCCCAGAATTTTGGCTTCTAAATGTCATTTCTCACTCATAAAGAGAATATCCTTATTTTCCAGGAGAGGCATGTTGAAATATTTAGGATGAAATGACTTAAGCCTATAATTTATTTTCAAATGTTTCAGCTGTGTGTTAGTAGGTGTGGGTGGGTGGGTGGGAGGTGTCTAATTATTGCACCAAGTTATCCTCTTTCCTGCACCTGGCATAAACTCAAGAATTAATCCAGCTGCCCACACTCTCTTATGGATATAGCATATGGATATGGCCTCCATTCAAACCAGGAGGAACACTCATGAAAACATATGAATTATTCAATTGCCTGTCCCTGACACTCAAAGATCCTAAATAAGGACAAGGTTATATGTGCTCTAATTTTTATGTTTATAGCTACTTAAATCCCTTCAATTCAGATATTGACAATGCCATCAAGCAATGCTTTTTCTGGTTTCTTTAACTGTGGTAGATGAGAACTTTCATCAGCAGTTGGATGCCCCTCTGATCTCTCCTTGGGAATTGGGGATGCAGGTCTCACTGGGAATGTATAACTAACTTGCTAGAAACTTTGGGACTGTCATATCAATTTACTAATCTTAGCTTTTCAACTGCCAAATGAAGGGGTTGGAGTTGATTTTTCTTCCGTTGTAAATTTTTATGATTAAATTTTTTTCCAAATAAGGTGCTATAGCTGTTAATAGTAGGAGCAGCAGAGCTGGACAAGAGTAAGGCTTCAATGGATGCTGAGTGATACCTGGAGAGGGAAAGTTATTCCTCACTGCAGATCATTTTTCAACATCAAAAATACTTTTGATATGGGTATCAAATTCTTCAAACAAATAAGAACAATATTTTGAATTATTATATTATTATAGTTATCCTTAGTTCCAACTTTTTTTTTTTTCCTAGAAGGGAAAGAATGGGTCCTGAATGGTTTTAGCCATCTATCATCTCCTTAAGTCTGTGAGTCTTATGGCAGCCAGCGCGACTGTCTAGAGTTGGTTAGGAATCTGTAACACACCTCTAATTGGGCTTAATATGCTTCCAAATAACTTATCATGGCAGAACCATTGTAACATAGTAAATCCTCTGTTTCCTCACATGATGGGGGAATCAATCAACCATGACCATGTATCAAAAGTGCTAGAATACAAAAAGCACTAAGCATGAAATCCCATTGAAAACCATTTCATTCTCTTAATTATTCATTAGTTTCTTCAGAATCTGACAGACCTACAAGGTCATTATTATGACTCAGTATAATGTGGCCATGGGATAGTATTTTTAAGAGTTCTGTTTAGAATATTCCCAGTTAAAGAAGTCAACATTTTGTGTGTGTATAAAGTCACCTTTCTACTAAGTAGTGAGAAATTAGTAACATTGGAAGTAAACCTTTTAGA